>JAQIXX010005052.1:0-14749 GCA_034700605.1 Willowsia nigromaculata | reverse complement strand
CTGCCCAGGGAATTCGGTTATAAACCGACAGACATCCGGTTCTACTTGAATGCGGACCAGTTTCCTCCAGCGCCACCGCCTCCTCAACATCGGCAACCACAACAGCCCCAATTGGAGGAGGAGTTGCCACCTCAGAGAACAGAAGAGAAGCAACTTCCTCCACAAAATCTCCTCCCCCAAGGGGAAGGAGAACACATCCCCCTCCACCAGATTGAAGGTCAGCATGAGTTCGTTATGGGTGACGACAAATCAGATTTCTATTTTATGAAGAAAAAGGAGCAAATGCGGGATACAGGAAATATCGGAGGGGGAGGAGGAGACAGTTACTCCTCATCAGTGAGAAGCTACGTTCCAGGACCAAGTCACATTATGGCTTCCGATCATTCCGCCAACTATCCGGGATTCACCTCAAGTCAAATGACGGACAAGCCGTTTAGCTATTCGGATATGTATTACATCGGTAATTCCTCCACCATACAGATAAAAAAACCTCCATATACTTTTGGAATTCCGCCAACTAAATCCTACTTTCTCTTTTTTACTTTCTCTTTCCAATGCAGCCATTGTCGCGGGATGTAGTGCAGCCGCAGTTGTGGGCCTAATTGCTGCAGGAATTTGTTGGTACAGGTATTTGTCAAATTGTCTCTTTTTGCATGAGGGCCATCCACATAATTAAAAATGTTTCATTTACTGTAAAGTAAGTAGTTTTGTCACCTCTGCTCTTCATTAGTTGTGAAAGGCCCATATTTTATTTTTTACCCATTGACGTTGCAAAATCCTCCATCAATCCATTCAATAGCTTCTAGCTAAAGACCTACTGCCATATATAAAAATATATTTAATGGATAAGTAATGAGAATTTAGGCTTTTGTTTTTTCCTCTCCCTCCCTTATGGGCTGTTGGCCTACTCTCCTGAATATTTTATGTTTATATTTCTCTCGCAAAATCCTCTTTTTCTGGCTTTCTCTCAGCTACTCCCACACCAAAAAAAGTTTTCGCTTATCGTAGCTCTGTACTTTTCCAACACTATTTTTAGACGTTTATCTGCGCAAAAAATCTTCTTACCCCAGTTTTCACTCGTTGCTTACTATCTTCCTATGAATATTTCCTCTTGAGTGGATGCACAAAATGAAAAATAACCGTAAAACTTAAAATAACGAGGGGTGCCTTAAAATGGGCTTAGAAATTTGCATTTTTTTTTCAATTTGAGGGCAATCCAACTTGGTTGGGGGATTTCAGTTTGGATTTAAGGGTCTCCCTAATTTTGGGTGCTTTACGGTATGTTATGCAACTTGGACTGCTTTCTCTCTCGTTATCCTGGAACTCAAAGAGTTCACAGAAAAAAGATTAACTTTCATTCAAGCTTGTATTTTGTATTCCCCAAGAAGCTGTACCTTTTAGGTGTAACAAGTAGACATGCAAATACTCCTCTTTACCCTTTCCACTCTATAAATATTTAAATAGCGTCCGGTATTTTCTCTGCAGCTCTCTGTCTATTTGTATTTCAGCGATTCACTAGCCTCATATTTTATTCAGAAAATGCTTTCCCCCGCTTTTCCTCCAGGGAATATTTCCTGACCTTCCATCCATTTTTGGAGTTTTTTAATCCCTCTCATATCATCAATGGGCTTACACAGTCCCACGCACTTTTCAAGTGCAGTCCACAAAATGGCCGCAAAAATGGTTCATAATGACTTGAGTTAATCCCTTCTCAGTAATACAAGCAACGTCAGTGATGGATGATCCCTTCCCATTCGTAAATATTTTTTATTGCACTTCAAAAAACATTGAAAAAGTTGTGTAACGTAGAATTAATGAGTAGAAAGTCTAGCAATAATTTGACATTGATGGAATCTTAAAATATGTTAATGTTCTTTCTCTTTTTTTATTTCTCCTTTTTCTCCGACTTTCACCCGTCGCCGATTTCCGTTCTCTACGTACTTGTCATTCATCCATAAAGGATTCACGAGCGTATCAAGGCCGCAGCAGATGTCGACTATCCTGCTTATGGAGTAACAGGTATTGAAATAAAACTTTCACCTTGCTTTCTCTTCTCGTCGATGTTCTAGTCTCGACTTTCACCACTAGTGTTTTTCCACAACCACTTGAAAGAAAAAGGGAAGTTTACACCTGAGCGAGTCTAAAGATAATGTGCGGTTGTGAGGGTTCCTTTATGTTAATTTGCTCGCATAATCAAGTGTTCTATAGAGTGAAAGTTTTTTTTGGATGAGACATAAGTTATGAATGACTCCATGTTATGGAAATAAAAAGGTGGCATATGGATGCTTTTAATTGGATGCTTTTCACCCGATTAACTTTCTCTTTTGTGGAATGGAAACACACAGGTCCCAGCAAGGACATAACTCCCAGTGGCGGTGGCGACCGCAAGCTCGCCCAGTCGGCGCAAATGTACCACTACCAACATCAAAAGCAACAAATGGCAGCCCTGCAGAAAGGGGCGATTCCGGGAGATCGACAGGGTAGCGGAGGAAGCGATGTTGAGAGCGATGATGACAATGAAGACGGGGATTACACAGTTTACGAATGCCCTGGACTGGCTCCAGTAAGCGGATTAACTTATCAATGAAAAATACCCTGTAGTTAGTTATCCTGACATCAGGAGGAGAAAATCCTCTATTGATTTATTTTCTACCCTTCATCAAACTTAAGCTTTTTGACTTGAGAGGATTAAAAGAGAAAATTTAAGCTTATTATTTTAACAGACATTTAAAATCTTTCGCGGACTCATTGACCGAAAGTTTTTCCGGGAAACTTTTTCCGGTCTCAAAAGTTTCACATTCCCCCAATTTTAGATTCCAAATGTTTCCCGGTTGCACAGGAAGATTTTCCATACTCGGTTTTTCTAAAATCTTTTTAAATTCTCATTCTTTTTTTAGGCTGGTGAGATGGAAGTGAAAAATCCGCTTTTCCACGATGAGCAACCGACACCCGCCACCCCGAGCAATGGTGCTAACAAACAACAACAATCCCAACAACAGCAGCAACAGCAGCAGCAGGCTTCTAGTCAGGACTCTGGTTCATCTTCCGCGGCCGAGTCAGCGTCATCATCCGCATCTTCAACCGCTACGGTTACCTCATCAACTCCCAAAATTCTCTCCGAGTCTCCGAAAACTCCACCGCCACAACTAGCACAACCCCAGGAGCAACAGCAACCTCCAGCTTCCGGTGAAAGCAAGGAGAGCAAACAGGGGAAAGGAGATAAAAAGTAAAAGCGGAAAAAGCGAATGAATCTCTGAACAAAAAAGTAAACTACAAAAGAAAAATTATTCACCTAAAACGGGTTTGATAAACAAAAATATACTAAAGTATACTAAAACCATATTATTTACAAGCGACAAATTTCTTCCCGTGAAAATAACATTTAGTTTTGGTTGAGTCGCTTCCATTTCAATAATTTTAAGTTCCAAACGACTTTCTCCCACGCGGTGATGTACCCAAGTAGAATTTACGAAGACAAACAGATATTCTTAATATTTTAGGGGAACGTTCACATACGACGTATACATTTATGGGTGGGCCAATATTTCATTTAAAGTTGTTTTGCTCTTGTGAGCCACCCAAAAAATTGAAGCCAAGGACATAAAACTGCAAATTTCCATCAAAATACGGAGAAAGTCAATAAACCTGAAATCATTCCTAATCAAATTAATTAGTACCCACCCAATTAGTAGAGATTTGCTAAACGGGGACAAAATATTTTGTCCTTATGCAAACCTCTCTTGTTTCTTTCCATCTGCGCTAAAATCAAAACGTAAAAGAAAGTAATTTTCTGGCACGGTGAGCATGTAGCAAATGCACTCCTAAATTTTCATTTGTGAACACAACTGTGTAGGCGTAATTAATTGGCAGTTGTACAAACAAAAGAGGAATCTTCCAACAATAATATCGAGGGCATAGAGAGACGGAGAAAAAAAATAACTCTAGAGTTATGTTTACTCTACCACATAACTTGCACTACTTTCTCCAGTAGAAATGCAGAGAAAATGTTTTGAAACTCGGTATCATCTTTGTGAAGAATTTCATCGTGGAATATTATTTTTTCAAAATTTGTGTGGGTGTGACATAACTTGAAAGAGAAAGCAGGGGAGAAAGTTGGATCGAGTTTTCCTCTCCTTTCTTTTCCACTCTTGTTTTGCCACAAGGGACACTTGTCAAAAATTTAATAGTGTTTTTGAAAGAAAAATGGATGGGAAGGAAGTTGTCTGCGTTAAGGGGGGAAAAGTACATGACAAAAAAGAACAATAGAGTTTAGGGACTGTCCATGTATCAATATAGATAAACTTTCACTTTTGAGATGATCTCAGAGAAAGTTTGATGATGACGGGAGTACTGAATGGCCCCTTAATATAAAATGAATTGACAAACACAACAATAAAACCGTTTTACTTTCTCATCGTCTACCTCATTGTTAAGTCTTCAGGGAAAATATGTTGAATTAAAATGTAATGGGCTATACTTCGATAGTTTGGAGGTGGCATTCATTCAGAAACTAGAGAATGAAACGTAGGTGGGCACCATTGGTGAAAGCGGTTTCAGGTTTTGGCGTTGTGGTGAAATTAGAGAAAGTTTTTATACGAAACAAACTGAACTTCTAGTTTTGTGGCTTGGCTTTCTCCACTTTCACCACAGCTGCATTCCTTGTTCCCAAAGAGGGTTTTAGCTTTCTTTACAAATAAAAACATGATCTTTTACCTTTTCAAACTTGTTTCATGTCTGGTTTTTTCCTCGTTTTTTTTAAAAGAAATACGAAATAAGTGTAAACACGTAAAGAGAAAGCAAAAAAGAGAATGTGAACAACCTCTCATCAAACAGATTTTTTATGGTGGTTTGTTGGGTCCTTCCTAAGAAAAAGGAAATCATTACTAAAATGCCGAACCACCTTAAAGAATGTTCTCTTTCACTTTCTCCACATTCCTGATTGCTGTTTGTAGCTTTCTCTTTTTTGTGACTTTGTCACTTCGTGACTGGCATTTAATGGCTACTTCTTTTGAAGAAAAAAATAAACAAGAAATTTGAGAAGCGTTCAACCTTCCTTCCTCCCATTCTCCTTTGAATTCCTCAAGTTACCCCCGAAAAATATCCTCCTTTCTTGTCAACACCTCCTTTCCAATTATTACAGCCGTTTGACTTTCTCTCACGTTTTTTCCATTGTGCATTTTCCTCCTTTCCCCGAATTAGTTCATATTTCATGTCAAACTAAATCCCAACTGCATTCATATAAATTGAATGCAAAACTTTAGAATCACGTGATATGTGAACAGCTCCATTTAATATTTCTCCATATTGGTTTTCACCACTTGAGTTCCTTTTCTTCTCGATGCAACTCAACAAGACAACAAGACCAGCTTTCTCTTTTTTTCCTGTCATTTTCTCTATTTTTATCTCTAGCTTGTTGACACACACGAATGAATACTAACAGAGATAGATTTACTTTCACCAGACTTTCTCTCACTTTCTCTCTGTATGTCGCACAAAACACTCAATCTCTCTTTCTCGCAGTTCCCCCAGAGAATTTCCCCATTTTTTCTATCTATTGTTGTGCAAAATAAACTAGAGTAGAGTATATATATTTTTTTGGATCGATGTGAATGCCAACATTAACAAGCAATTTCTCTTGTAAGTTGGAAGAGACATGAGAGCATTTACGAACAAGACGAGAAAATTGAATGAATGTCGGAACGATGTTGAGCTGTTGAGTGATATGTGCTGATGACAACGTGACATGACATGATGATCCAGATTCTGGTTCACTAGAGAGAAAGACAATGAGAGAAAGTAAATATTTCGTTATAACTACAGGTATAACTAGAAATACAGATAATTATATAGTGGGATCCCAAAATTCCATCTCAATTTATAACATGAGGCAAATGAATCATCTCTCGCGCTATAAATATCTTCACTGGAATTGGGATCATGGTGAATGAAATAATAACATGGAGGAAGATGATCATTAGTTGTATTCATATTTCACGTTGATCACCATCCAGTTACGGATGAATGGGGAGGAATAAGAAATAAGTGTGTATTAGCTTTTCGCTGGAGACATTGACATTTCTGACACTGGAGAAGTTGGTGGTGGGGCATATGTCAGAGAAGAATATGGTGGGCAAATTGGAACGAGAGAGAGAGTCCAATATCGACATCGATATTTGAGAAGTGACGTAAAAAATTTGGTTACAAGTCCTTGACAAATTTAGGGCAAATATTTTATGTTCAAAAATGGAACTTAATGATACGACTGGAAATAAACTCGTTATTTTCTAGCGGAAATGAGAATATCCTTCGATATTTACATGAAATATATCAAATCAACACAGACTAAAATTCAAATGACTGTATTGTTACCTATTAGGGATATTTTGGGAAATTGAGTTAAATTTAGGTAATGAGCTCCTTCTGAATATATTTCAAAATATTTTTGAGCCTAAGTTTTGGAAACTTTTACCCTTTCGTTGTGGTGTGGTATATTTATTTAAGAAAAGAGCTAACATACTCAAATGTTATGAAAAATGTTCAATACTTTTAGTGGTGTTCTGACACTTAACTAATCATTTTTAATGGAATACTTCATTTAAGTATTCTAAAACATAGCTGGAGAAGACGAGCGATGAGGAGATTTGAAGACTACGACTTTTAAGATATTTCAAACATTCTAATGGACATATATTTTGTTCAAATTTGTATTTAATGAGTTATTATTTTCAAATGACGATATGTATTAAAACGCAAGATTTACTAGTAAATAGTGTACCACCATCGATGAAGATGATTAAGTCATATTTTTAAAGATTGGATTGAAAAATTTAAACAAATTTGGTTATAATCAGTTTTTTGAAAAGGAGAAACAAGAAATATTACTTAATTTGGTATATATTTCTTGCTTCTTACACTTTGAACTATTTTGTAATATTTTTTTAAGGTTGCTAAGAGGTAAAGATTTATACGGGCGAAGCAGGAACTTTGTGAGAAAAATATTTGAGGAGAGAAATGATAAACCTGTTTATAATTTCAAGAGTATCGAATACATAAGGTATTAATGATAATCAAATGTATGGGGTTTAGCTATAGACACTTAGATAGGTAATACTTATATATCGACTACATCTAACACAATAAATAAACATTTATTTTCATTGTACATAAATTATCTAATCGCTAATCATACTACCATTTTAAGATATTTTTGCTTTTGTGGTGTAAAAAAACCTTGCAAAAAATTGGGTGCTTATTAAAAATGAAAAATATTGAAAACTAATAAACAAAATGATCAGAAATTTATAAACGAAATCCAAATCGTAGATTTGTAACCTACGCTGTGAGAAATAAAAAAAGATATTGTAAATATATATAAACGGCTGACTGAATACGTAAACCATGAATAATATGGACACAGATATATAAAAAAATGAACTATTACAATTTATTCGATAAAATATATAATATTTTTCAAAATGTGAACAAAATTTTCAAACATTGTTGAATTAGTTTTGAGGGAATCTTAATCAAACGATTTGGCAGATTGTTCGGGAGTAAAGGAATATTAATGTAATTAAAGCAAATGAAGTCTACAATTTTTGGATATTTAGTGTAAATTAGTCTAACAAAGTATTAGTGTACTAGTAGGACATAATGCTTGAGAGTACTACTAAATGAAATATAGAATGATTTAATTGTAATTACCTTACGTACCTGGTTTAAGCCAAGAAATAAGTAGGTTTAATATATTTAACGAAAATGTACACTAATATATGAAAAATCTACATAAAACCTAAATAAACTTGAGTGCATAGATTTTTATCGTGTGAAAATATTGGTTTCTAATGGTGCTTCATATTGTAATTGCTTATTCGGTAATTATCATATTATCAGTTAATTATGGCCAAAGTATATTCCGAATGAATATATCCCACGTTATTTTCGTTTTAAGTTGGCTTGCGTGTATTTTTGAAAATTCTGCAATAAAGTAGATAATCTTAGTTCTGATTCTCTCTAGTCAATATAATCTAAGTACCTTAATTTACACACACACGATTGAAAAGTTTTCCAGTGATATTTCTACAAAATAGTGTATTGTGGTATGAATGGTTTAGTACTATTTATACGATAAGAAGTTAATTAAGTAGGTGTATCCATGGCAGCATTTAGTGTAATTAAGGTGACCTCTGTGTATACTGTAAAACCATATCAAAATTTTTGTTCTTCTCCAAGTAGAGTTTTATGATCTTTCAATTTTAAATGTTGTACTAATTAGAAATTTACATGCGATTAAGTCAAAAATTGTCTACGATCTCTGAAAAGTTCCAAGAATTCAAAAAATCATAATTGTTTCCACAAATTTGTTTTGTAATCATGTACGAAATCAAATAAGTGGAAACAAGGAGTCAAAAACGCTTTTGAATACTTTGAATGTCAAATTGAGAGAAAATATAATATGCTTCCATGATAATATGAACATCGTTTATTGTATTAATCTTAATTGGATGTACTAATAGTGTATACCTAAGTTAAATTATAGGTATAGTTATTAAATTATGATTATACATACATTTACATCTTCTTATATATTGTACCAACAATAAGAGTGAAAGTGAGGGCGGACGCAAATTTTGATTGAATTTTGAATTTATTTTGAGACACGTGCGTATCAATGTTTCCAAATGGTGCAAATGATTTGTGTTTTCTTTTTGGGTGAATAAAGTTAATCACGACATTATGAAATTAAGATTCATTAGCAATTACAGCCTTTAAGGGTTATCCTGGAAAGTATTTTTGATTATTTACAATTGTGAAATGATATTTGAGTTCGTGATTATGTTGAAATTGATTGTTATTTATATTGATACTATTTTTGGTGAAAGTTTTCTGGTGTAATGTGAGAGAATGAAAGAAATGACTCTAAGCGAATAAATGATGCAATGGTGTTTGTGTGTTTAAGTTTCTTTGTAAAATTTAATGCATCAAAATCCTGGTAGTACAGCAGTACAGATTTTTACCCTGAGGTCAGCAAACATCAAGATTTCAAACCGATTTGAAAGCGTTCATGAAGCATATATATAGTAAAACAAGTATTAGCAAATATTAACAAATATTTTGATCTTTTCTTTGTTGCTGTAGACTATAATATGGAGCAACTGTACATTGACAACAATGTATAGTCAATATTTTTTAAAGCACTTATTCTTTCTTGGGTAATCCTTCCTCGGTTTCCCTCTCACATGAAGCGTTTGCTGTTTTGCATAAATGATGAAATGGTGGTTTTGTTTTTCTGTCAAATTTAATGCAATACCAAATTTCGATAGTAGCATAAATGTTTTTTGTGTTTATTTATACACTCCAAGCATTAATACAACGCACTTTTAGATCAAGCTAACATTTATGATAACATTTTCCAAATCATTTTGAAGTATCTATTAACCATTCATTTTAAGAAGTTTAGTCGCAGGAGTGCGGAGGACAATGGAAAACATTTTGAACTTGAACTTTAGTGTTGACTTTTTATCTGCAATTTTGAACAACACGTGATTATTGCATTAAATTTGTTTTCTTCATCGATTGTTTTATCGTAGCTTGATTGATACATAATTTAGTGACGATGTAATGATGCTCTTGTTGCGTACAGTATACGAAATGTGATATTCTTATCTCAGCTCTTGTATTTGATGATTGATTTGTTTCTCATGAATTATGTTAATGCAAGTTTTATGATAAGCCATTATTTGTTATCTGTACGCATACTTATTTCATTGAAATTCGTAAGTCATATCCTTAGTGAATTCTTTGATGTTTTAATAATCAATTTGATTGATGCTCTGGAAATTTTAGATACTTGATGCAGTAAGAGTTTTATTGAGCAATAATTTTAATTGGGTACTTAAGAAGAATTTTGTACATCGTTTAGGAAATTGTGACATCAGAGCAGCCTCTGAAAGTCTCTTGAGGTCCGCACCTGTGTATATTCAGGGGGAAAGTGAGATTTTAAAATTGGGTTTACACTATTTACGTTCATGATTCTGAAGAAATTATTTTATATAGGTACTTACCCTGAAGCAGAAGTGCCGTTTCCACAGTCTCCCCATCCGTTTCCGGCTCTGTAGTTCCACTATTAAGTTTACAGTAACTTTTTGTTAGGCTTTGTTGATTGTGGGTGGGTATGAGCTTATGAAATCTATAGTTAATTGAATTTTCTTACCTGGATGATACATCTCTGGCAAGTGACACCAGCTGGGAGTCTCACTTGAGTGTGGTGCATTCCGCTGTTTCCAGCTGGGAATTTGGTGCCTGAACCATCAGCGAGCTGAAGCACGTTTCTGTTGAAGCATTCCTGAGTTTCTTGTTGGGGGTTGGTGCACAGCCTCCATTCCATGTTACCCTTGTGGGAGGTTGTAAGGTCAACCTCGATGTCAATCACTTGGCCGGCAGAGTACCTTCCAGTTATGATGCCCTTCTCGAATCTTCCTCCGATTTCGTTATCTCTTGGCGCAGGGTCTGAGAGACGGTCGCCGCATACTCCACAGTTTGAGCCTGGGTCGTCAGCTTGATGAAGACCCTGTTTATTAAATGCAAATCTTTATTTCAATTCATATTCACAAGTGTAAAAAATCTGCTTTCATGCAGACAATTAAATTATTCAACTTACACCACAGTAAAGCTGGTTATCATCGTAATTTGCTGGTGGATTTTGGGATGCAAACTCTGGGAATCTCCAGATTGAAGATCTGCTTACCTATATGGAATAATAAATTATTTCAAATATTTTCGAATTCAATGAACTATATACCAAGAATAATTATTAATTTTGAAACTCACAGGCTTGACGAATCTCCCGTGTCCGTATACGCACACGGCCACTCCGAGAAGTAAAAGTGCTACTTTCGTCATTTTTGTCCTTGGAAAATTAATTTGAATTTGGGGATGTGTCTTCTTGCAAATGCTCAAATAAAGTGGTCTTAAATGCTATATCGCGGTCATTTATATAGAACGTTGTGTCCACGTTATCGTAGCAATTTATTTATAAAAAATAATCGTTAACAATCATTCATTCAATCATCATCAAAACACTTGACCATAATAACGTGACATGTCGTGATGGCTCGTGCATCCAATCATCGTGGTTTTTAGTAACGGTTATCGTAATCGATTGACACTTTAATTGATTAATACTCTCGATTATGGGGATGTTGAACTGGTCGTTGTCTTTTGGGGATTGTGTGAGGGAGTTGAGATTTTTGGAAGGATGTACAGAGAAAGGCAAAGATGTGGGTATAGGAGTGGCTTATGTGTTTTAAACATTATTACGTGTTTTTTAGGTTATCATTTTTAAAGCATATTATGCGGTTGGATGCTTTCAATTGTCAGTTACTATCCGTTATCGCTTTTCTCGTCTGGTGAAACAGTTAATTGTGATTTGACAGCCTGAACGATAAGCACTTCGCTTTCAGTGATGTGTGGTTATGAATCTGCGTGTTCGTAATTGCGTTTTAATTTAATCTTTGAAATCAATTGTCATGTGTTGCAGATATTTTTTTATAATCCAAAATATGTCTTGATACATCGATAAATACATTGAATGCGATCAACTGCGTAAATATTTAGTTTGAAACCTCTTCAATTACAATATTTTCTTTGTTAGGTATAGCACTTATTTGCAGAATTTGTTTGGACTTCGAACCGTTTATGACAAGCTCTTTTAAGAATTAAGTAGGCATGAGTTCCATAACAAGTACTTAAACGTTTTTAACTCAAAAAACTATTTATACCGAATTATGAGCCATTCAAATAGAAATACAGAATTTAGTAAAACCAACAGGAGAAGCCCACAATCTAATGGACTACTCATATTTGTCAGCGTTAAATGCACAAATCGATTAAATGTTTGCATTTTCACATTCTTGAAAACAATCATTGATCTTCCTAGCTCAAACGATTTACATAAGAAACCTGCTTCTAGCCATATCCACGGGAATCTTAAAACACATCCATTTCCCTAAATTTGTCGATTTTGTATACAGTGAAATTTCCGGGGATATTGGAAGGCCGATTAATCAAACTACTAGCTTCATACATCCCAGCTTTGCCAATAACTTACTTTGCAGGATATTTTTGTAAGCGTTCTTTAAGGGAAAAGATATGATAGATTGGCTGAAAAAATAATCAAGATAATAGTAGATCATTATTCAAAATCTATGAAATGGGATCATTTGACGTTGTGCTTATCAATATAACCGCCTATACTACACCCATGTACAAATTCAGGTAGTCCAGATTTATTTTGTTTATGTGTGGATTTTTAGAATCACAATAATCTAACTTCATTCAACCCACCATGGCTAATTTGTTTATTGCTCAACTGGACGCTTGTCATCTGTTCCAAATAATTTGTGACTGTGCTTATAATGGATCTACCGATTTGTATCGAATTTTCTGGAACTCATTAATGTTTGCCAATAGGTTTCAAATAAAAAGATACGAAACAAATCTAATGAAAGAAATCATGACTCTTTCATCAAGTGTATCGTTCCCTAGATCACTTATAATTACTGGCGTGTCAATCAGAAACTCTAATCTTGAAACCATTTGTGAAGTTTCAAGCATTAGCTGGGTGTTTTAATATCGACCGCAACGCGTAAAAGGCAGAGAGGATTCCGATGAATATGTAGTGCAACTTACGCTGCAATAAAATGTATATCACTGGTGTATTTGCAAATCAAATATTGCTGATAATAATATCTCTTGTGTTTCATAATGCTCCATGGTGGCTCAAATGCAAAATGATTCATCCGTGTATTTGATAAGAAAAGCATTTTAAACACTTTATAAAAACACCGAACAGAACAAAAGCTTTATGCCATTCAATGGGCAAGATTAAGTTTAAGTAAAAACACCTACTCTTTAAAATATTTCACGGGCTTTTGTACACGTAGGATTATAACAAATACCGTTGCACCAAAACCGTAAAAAATTATCTATGTTTGCAATGATGTTCTTCCATGGCAATATGTAAATCTTCCCAAACTGAAAACCATAGTAATTACATATTCCTAAAAAGTGATAACAAAGAGTACATACCATATAGTATAATATATTTTCTACACTAATTCCTTTATTTTTCCGAAATTATAGTAAATGAATTGTAAGCAAGTGCCCTGTTTTTTATTACATTGTTTCAGATTCCCCGTAGATAATCAGTATCCTTATCAGTATCACAATTTTGCTCACCATCCCTGTTGTATAGTTGTCTACCATACTTTCAAATTTTGCAGCTACACGCAGGCTTAGTCACAAGTATATATATTAGGTATATATGTATGAAATATAAAAAAGTTTATCTATGAAAGCCATTTACAGTTGTAAATTTGATGCTTTACTTCATGTACCATAGTAAATTGTTAGATAAGGTAACTGACAAAGTAGTTGAAGTTAGATACTTATATGTACCTATTTATAATTATTTATGTACTGTCACAAAACTATGACTCATTTACATTATATTAGTTAAGATTTTCTTGATCAATCTCCTTAATCAAAGCAATCTTAAAAATTTGTAACAATATATATGACTGTTACTGTAAAAGATGTTTGATGTCATGTATTTTCATGGACCAGGCACTACGCATGTCACCAACTTATACTAACAAAAAACTAGAAAAATGATCAACAAAAATTTCCCTAAATATGCAAATTGTTTGAACAACTAAAGTATGACGTAACTTTTCCACATCAATCTTATCAGTTGTGCCACAATAAAGTTATTATCACACAAATGTATGAAAATAACTGTGATTTAATGGATGACGTAACGGTGTACACTTGTATTGTATAAAATCGTGGGAAAATTTGCTTGAGAACAAATTGTGTATATTCTGTACAAGTTCTGCATTCAAAGAGTTTTGCACGATAATTAGCTGACAAGTTATTTCATTTTTTAAAATTTAAAAGTAACCTTCCCACCAACGGTCAACAAATTTCATTCAAAATTAGGTTATGCTATGTAAGATATAGATATTTAAATACAGATAGCATACTTATCTTACATCTCATCAAATCACATAAAATTATTCATCATTTAATGAGTTTTAAGTATTTCATTTGAAACCTCAATGGATTGTATAGCTTCTCGAAAAATAGACTTAAAAATTAACTCCCAATAAATGCTTGCAGTAATTCTAATGAACATCTTAAGTACCTAAGCGTGAACCATATTTCAAATTTCATTCAAAACTTTTAACTAGTCATGGAAAAGTGGCAAAAGGATCATATCAACAAGAACTTGGTTGAGTTAATAGACAATACCAACTGTGATGTCATTCTTATATCAAAATTGGTATCGTTACAAATACTGGGAAAAAGTGATCAGGAGCAATTGGTATGGCAAATAAGTTTGTACTTCCGTTGACATATCAATTCTAATTACTAAATTACGATTCCATAAAATTGTTTAGGAGCTCAAAACATTAACTCCAAGCGAAAAGGCAAAAATTCTATATGACATCCTCCAAACTCGCAAAGGAGCTTTCAAAGCTCTTATGAGATGCCTTGAAGAAACTAAACAAACCGGAGCACTGGCAATTTTGAAGGCACACAATCCAATTCTTCAAAACCACGGTCTCATAACAAAAGATGAAACCCGTGTATTTTCGATTGGTAGCTCTGGAGTGACGATAATTTACGGTGGGAAATTTGATGGGAGAGCAGTCGCTGTAAAACGAGTAAACCATTTACTTCTGAC
>JAQIXX010005051.1:0-14756 GCA_034700605.1 Willowsia nigromaculata | reverse complement strand
AGGTATGCCATTATTCCCTATAGGCGTCTTTTTGTATTATGCTTTTTCAGTGAATCAAAGAAGAATGCATGTCAGGGGTACCATTCCTTTCCTTTTATGTGGTTGGCTGCCACCACTAGCCCACAAACTTTTTTACCGATAGAAATAGAAGTGTACGGACTTATAGATACAAATGTGGTGCCTATTACTTAAACATACTTGCTTTCCTTACATGTTAGTAGTCACATTTTTAAAAATGTACATAATAGCAGAACGGAGAGAAACCAGCACGTGAAGCCTTGGTAAAAATTGAAAACTTTCCTTTTGTTTACAATTCCTTTGAAATTTCCTTCATGTTTTTTGCCAACCTAGTCAAGAGAGTGGTAGAAGTAGTTGCAAAAAGTGGAAGGGAATATAATGCAAAAAGTGGAAGGGAATATAATGCAAAAAGAGTTTTGTAAATACATTGCTAGTCAAAGATTGAGTGAGGAAAAAGGAAAAGAAGTGAGAGAGCCACTCTAAAAATGGCCTTTGGTATATCTCTAATATTTTATAGCACTTACGTTTATGTTTTTATGTTTGTCGATTTTTGACCATTCCATGTTTTTTTTGTGTTACTTACATATAAGTTGGTCTCTTGTGTGGAGGTGGTAGTCAGGGTTTGAATTCAATGTTGATTCACTGCTTCTGTTTCTTTTTTTAAAGAATCCTCCCATGATCAAGTCTACGGCCACCTACGCAGCACATAATGCGATTCCTTTTTTAAAGAGTACATGCCATGCCCTACCACATGGCAAATTAGCTATTCTTTCTTTGTCCACAACCATCAGTCCTTTCTATTTAACCCGCTTTTCAGTTTTAAATGCTTCCTGTGAGCTTGAATGGCTTGCAATGACACAGTTTCGACAAAAGTGTACATTCTTTCTCTTATTTTGCTGCATTCTCGCTGCCAGATGAAAACTCACCAACACATAGGTATAGAAGGAAGGGATGGATGATGAAAATGGATGCAAAGTATTCGAGTGTAGAAATCGGGTCGAGATACCGTCGATGGAAAGGGAAAGCAGGGACGTTTTTTGAATTTAAATGAACTGATTTTTTACAATAGTAATCATACTCATAATGGATCAAAGGAAACTACTTACTCTATCTACTTACATAGTTGTGTTAACCCGTTCCTATCAGCAGCATAAGAATCTTCATGGCCTACTAAATTCGGTCAGGTATTTCTGCTCTTTTGAACTTGGGTCACCTATGTTTCCACTGTTTAACTTCTTTTTACGGTTTTGACTTCAGATAATATGCATGGACTTGTTATGAAAGCTAGGATTACAACGGCCGGATTACGATCTTCCCAAATTCCCTCCGCATTGCCATTTCTCCTAGAACGATTCAGAATTTGTGCAAAACGACTCTCCTATAATCCTGACAGTAATAATAAACCAAGGAAGGAGGCTATTTCTTTTGGGAGGATAAAGCGTGTTTTTTTTGCAAGTAGAAAGCAAGAAAACTTACACGAACAATCCATTGTAGCCACAACATTACAAACTATAACACCACTGACAAAACCCTTGAGAAAGTGAAACCCACACATTTAGAGAGTAAGTTGAAGCTTTCGGCTTTTACATTTTCATTTCTGGGCGAAAATGAACGTCAGAAATGAAGCAGTGGGTAAGTTAAGTTTAGCGAAATGAAGTTGCAAGACAGAAAGAATGGCATCATCTTTTCGAAAATGGGGATGTGATGACTCTATATTTTGTGGTTAAGCTTTTTGGGCTACTTTGTCTGCGCCATATAATCGCTTTTGTAAAAGTAAGTAAACCTAGTGGAGAGCAGATTTTGTTCAGTTATATTCCGATATTAGATCCTTCTGACTTCAACTGAAATGAAAGTACAATGGTGGTACACATGACCTCTCAAGTTTCATGGCTCAGTAACAAAAACTTTATCTGTCGACCGTCCATCGTAGATTGTTCTAGCGATGGTACAGTAGTTCATACATGCTCCTAGTAAGATTATATAGGCACATTGCAAATTTATATACGTTTATGTGAATGATGATAATAATATACACTTTATAAAATGACTGCTTTGTTATACGCTGATGATCATGGTCGTCACATCTTATTGCATTGTTGGTAAATACGCCTGGAACATGTAAGTGTAATAAAGTACACATGTATATTATGTACTATATTTATGCAAGTTGAATGGAGAGAAAGCTGAGTTGGAGAAATGGAGAGAGAGGAGAGTCTATGGGTGGATGCATGACCACAGCAAAGTAAAGACGGATAAACTTGTTCGATGGATCTTTCTCGGGACTGTAAATCTCAGCAGACCTTAATAAATTCTTTAATGTTAAGCGTGCGTGAGTAGAATTCGAGCAGGAACAACTGGCAATTTCTTCAAGAAGATGTTCTATATTCGTACGTACTTGCGTTAAGAAAAATTTACACGAGGCTCCTGTTTTTGCGGTGCTTCTAGGCAAGGAAGGAAATAAACGATATGGACGACAACGTCCTCCTTACTGGCAGCAAAAAGATAGGCACCACCAAGACAGGAAGAGTTTTCGAGATGGTCGGTTTGGTAGTGCTTTACTGGTACTATATTACCCACTACCCAATATATTCATTTTGCTGCTTCTTCGACTCACATTATTTTTTGTGCGAAAAACTTAAAACCATTCTTCACATTTTAACAGACTTGTTAGGAGCTCCTCTTCTTCTCTCGGAAACTACGTGCAGCGTAGATACATGAACGACGAAAGAATACGACAACGAATTGACTACCATGCACAAAGTATAGCAGTTTGACTTGTGTGACCATCAAAAGATAGTCTAGAGCGATTAATTAAATCGTGATTTATATTCCCAGTCCTTTGATCACGTCCTTATGACACAGTTTCCTCTTCCACTCATTCCTTTCATGGTGCCGTTGTCGTTCCCTATATTATCCGACCTCGGGAATAAGAGCACATAATATTCATTTCATTCCTTTTATATCCATCTGCATACGCACAAAAGTAAATTGCAACTTTTCGGACAGTTAATGCGGTGACATGTTCAATGTATGCTATTCCAAATGGATGAAGAAACACTCACACACATTGCCCATCGAAATTGAGAGAGGAAACTGTTCCCGGATAGTTGGCCATCTTTCCTTCATTCATAGCGTAAAAAGATAATCTCATTGGAACCTACTGACAGGAGAAGGATGGGAGATATATATGGGGGCAAGCATGCATGGCTGTTGTTACTCTGTGAGGCAAACGCTGATGGGACGAGAGCACTGAGAATAGAGGGAGCAAACATGATGATGATGAAGATGGTGAATGGGATGGTTTTGTGATGCAGTGAAAAAAGATGTAGGGCCTTTATAGGAAGTATTCAATGGCAGTTTATTACTTACTTTCGTCCTTTCACTCTCTCTTTACTTTCTCTTCATCGTTATCTTCATAGCTTGTGTCGTGTCAGGGCTGTCTCGTTTGCATGCATAATATAAATACTTTACTTTGTACACCTTTCCCAATGCCGTCTTGGTGGTTTTATGGGATACCATATCAAGTGAGTCGTATATATGCAAGCATGGTTTCTGCTTCTGCAACGATGCACACCTACCATGTATAGTGATGCATACATATCGCACTAGCACTTTTCACTACTTACACCATCATCATCACCATCATGCAATAAACTTTCATTCATCCATTCAGAGGGTGCAGAGGTGATTTTGAGGTTTTATAACGAGACTTGATGGAATCTCAACAATCTTTATTATAAGAAATGAAATGTGCAGGCAGGTTCAAACACCTTTCAAGACTACGAGGATAATGGATTTTCAGGTTGGTAATTTTCCACTTGAGTGGAACCATTTTCCTAGAAACTAGTGGACGATCCCTGTTACTTTAGGCAATATTCTTTCCTCGGTCTTGAACAAAGTTTAATCGTTTTCTTCTCTTCGTCTACTTTTTTTTACGTTGTCATCATCAAGTCGTGAGTGGTGGATAGCAGATGTCTAAATGATATGTCAGCGCTGTTCCCGGGGATCACTAAAACGGGAAAAAGAAACTGACACTGAGTTACGACTATTAACAATGTATGCCTCATATAAATGATTCTAGTTTTAATAATAAAAACGTGATACTTTTCTATCTTCTCATACACTCAAAAGTATTCCTTAAAAAGTAAAGCAGTGGAATTTTTGTCAGTTGGATAGGAGAAGTGTGTGGAAATAAGTGGACAAGTATTTCATGTAAACCTGAATGTTACTTTTCCAGTTTTCAAGATAACACACGTCTCAACCGTAAAAAAAACTAGGTATCTAGGTCTGCATCCTCTTTCTCGCACGCTTTTGTTTCCGGCTTAAATATAACATGTTATGCTTTGATTATTACTTGAACCACTTATGAGCCTAATTTATCTATCTAGAGGAATTAACGAATGGAGGAAGTGAGGATAGTATACTTCCTCTGCGTAGTTAACTTCTTGTTACAACAAACCATATTATTATTGCTCTAAACAGACATGGCTTGAGTTTATCTTTGTGTGTTTTAAGTGACAGGGTGAGAAAAGAACGTTGTCTTCTTTTCTTTCTAGCCTGGCATTCCAGATACTTATGTGGGGCCCTTCCGTACAGACCCATTTCGTGTGCAGCACTTCATCTTCCCAGTATTTACTATGTGTCCAATACTAAGTCGCTGTGTACTTGTAGACTCAAAAAGTAGCTTAGGGATAGACAATGGAGTTACTTTCCCCTTTTGGATAAGGATGATGTGTTTGTTAAAACTCCTGCATATACTGCCCTTAAAACCGGTTTGAAGTTCTCCTTTTACTCTGCCTATCTTATTGTTACATTCCATATTTTCAGTTTTCTTATCTTGACTGTATATTTATGAAACATATACAGAGTCCAAAATGAAAGGGACAAACAGTTATACAGAAGCAAAGCAGAGCTATTCCCATGTTGCTCCTTAGAATTATATCTTTGTCTGGTAAAATGTAAGACTTTGCCTTCGTCTTCAGAGCCTTCGTGCTGCTCTTCTTCTTCATCCTTCTTGTCGTCGTCCCATCGTCCCACAGTGCTCAGAAGAAGAGAGAATCAGTTATTCCTCGCAACTACGTAGCTATATGGATGTAAAAAGAATTGTCCTTCGCTGTGGTGTGGTGGCATTTTTGGTAGCAATGATGAGGATGATGATGATAGTTTTCAAAAAGTTTCACCCTTATGGATTATATGTAGACACATATAGAGTGTGCAGTCTCACACAGTATCACGTAGTAGCGAGTATGTGTTCAACGTACAACTATTATTATTGTTATTGCTATATTATTTCTACAAACATTCATTGTATTACTTAGTTAAGATATTACTTTGTAGGTCATGTATGTACATCTACTAAAGTACATCTTAAAATTTTTCCTTTCCCTGGGTATAACATGTTTCGGTGCTTGATGTTTCCTGTTAGTTTTTCGCAAATGTTTGCTACGGTTAGAAGGAAGAGAGAAGCCACATTATTCTTCCGTATATTCGTTCACATATATAAAATGTGTAATGTGAAGAGGTAATAAAGTTAAAGGATGACATTCTATAACTTTGGCGAAGGCTTAATAGGCTTGCCACACAAAAACGCACACACACTTTCTCCTTGTCTCTTTGTGAGTATACATTTATTTATATTACCGAAAAAAAGATGAGGGAACACACAAAACACACATCATATTACATGACTTTATGGCTTTGTACATATGTATGTAGTAATGAAACGGAAGGCTTTTAAAGTTCCAGTGTGGCGAATAGATACTCCCGTCAAAATTATATTGTTAGAAAAGATGGAAAGTCTCTTCATAAACGTAAAAGTTAAGTATAACTAGAGGTTACATTGTGCTGTTATATAGCTACGTATAATGCAATATAGGAACAATTTGGGAGAGAAAATGGAGAATACGTATTTTCTTTCAAGGGGCAAAAAGGAAAGCACGTGTTTCATTCGTTTAAGCCAAAACACATAATATATTTTTTCATCCTTGTTGGTTTCCCTTCAACAACCATTTTCACTTTTAAGAACTTGTGCTTGTGTACGACCGGAGAAGTCTACTAAAAAGAACGCGTGTCAAGTAAATAGCAGAAAAACTAGCTCTAACATTTCCATTCCAACTCTCTGGTCTCGCTCTTCTTCCTGCTATGCCCCATCGTTGTTGCTCCTCCGACATAAATCCTGACCAAGGAAGACAGGGGGAATGAAAAAGGCTCTGTATGTCTTGTTTTAAGTGATCTGTCGAATGAGCTATACCTACAAAAGGATACAACTCGGCACAAAAAGAGAAAGGGGAAGAGAGAACAGAGAAAGCGCGTGTACCTCAAGCTTGTATAGGTGCATTCACAGTCTAGTGACGGGGAAGTAAAAAGAAAGTCTTCTATGGTTTTTTGTGGATATGTGGTAGTTCTAGTTTGTAGGCTGATGTGCCATCATCCTAGGTGTACATAAGCCTTCACTTTTAAAATATAGAGCAGTCAAAGTAATTAACTGCAACGGAACAGAAATGGAAGTCAGAGGGAAACTTTTAGACCCGTTTATGCCCAAGAAAGATGCACAAGTAGGGGACTGGGGACTTACAACATCTATTGGTTTCCTTTTCTCTTTTCCCTTGTTTATGCTACTCCTATAGCATCCTGCAATTCATTCTGTACTAAACAAAATGTACATATAAGAACGAATGAACTGATTCCGTATTCCACTTACCGCTTTGAACGATATATTGACATTGTAAATACTTTCGTAAGTAAAGCTATGAGATATTATACTTTCTTTTTACTTTGAACTACTTTTCCGGTTGTTACTTAATGCAAAAGATAAATGGCATGTTTGATTTAATCCTTTGTAAATTGTACTCCAGAAGCTAACATTTCCAACAACATGAACCAAAGAAAAGCCGAAGAATATATTGAAAGGCATGGTAAATGCTTGTCGTCTCTGCAAGTTCTGAAACTTCTTTTTGGTCTCTCATTGTTGGCTAAATATATTAATGCGTTTAGTTTATTTCATATGCTTTCTATTATAACATAACAATGTGTTTGAATATATTAAATTCCAAAGTCTTATTGTTCTTCGCCAGCTGTCTCTACCTTCTTTTTCTCCTTGAGATTTTCAATGCAATTATTTTCCCTAGTGTTGACAGTGTTGAAAAATGCTGAGTCGGATGCATCAAGCCAGACTGCTCAGCATAAATACTTTTATTATACCTAATAGGGTATGGCTACATAAATCTAATTCAAAGTTATCTGATGCTTCTTCCATGATGTTGGTATTAGTACAAGTAACTAAAGTATTAAGGGATGGTACATTATATACCTGCTTCTGCTTGTTAAAAATAGAAAGCATGTACTAAACGTATTACGTCTTTTATTAAAAAGTTTATGCCTGAATGCAATGCCGTCACATTGTACGAAAAAATCAAAAAACTGAGGTGAAGTAACATAAAAATGAAGCCATATTTCACTTGAGATTACACTTCAAAAAGTCATATTGATGCATCCGTGTAAGTTTTTTTCAATTGGTTGGTTGGGTTTGTGTTGTGGTTGGATTTATTCGGGTTCTGGTGAAATCATAATATTTGTTATAAATGTGATGAAAAAATGTTCCCATTGAAGGATTATTGTTTTGTGTTTTCTCTCGGAATAAACCGCTTTTACTGCAACATTTAAAATTTGCAAACGAGCATAAAACCAAGGTTTTGCGGCTCATACTTTTCTGAAGGTAAATATGTGTGTGCATATTCGTCCTAGGTATGTACTTGAAATTTTTGGAGTGTTTATTTATCATAAACGGTGCGGAATGACCCTCAACACTCAACTTTCAAATAAAATCAATTTGACGCAAAAGCAATTTTTTTGAATGTCTACAACATTTTTGTCTAAGCGCTTAAATTATGTTTAACATTAATAAGGTGAACAAGCACATTGATGTTTTGGGTGCAAAATACGCATACATATGTATGTTGCTCATTATGGTATCTGGGAGAAAATTCGGATTATTTTAGCATATGAAGGTTCTTTTTGAAGATCATATAACATAAACCATGGATTTATTTCTGTGCATATGCAGGTTACAAGTTGTTTCAATTCAATTTTTAGGGTTGCGCTGTCACCATTTATAAATCGTTCATGCTGTATACTGCGTTGTGCTAAAAAAAAGTATTAGTTGCCGTAATGTTTGCAAACCGCAAATGAAAGTAAAACTTTCGAATTTCTAAAGGTATGTACACTTATGAGGTAAGAGGAGCAGGTTTTTCATGTAATGTTTTGTCACAAAAAGTTTGCATAGTTTCATGTTTCTCACAAATTATATTAGGATTATCGACATAAATTTACATTTCGAGATAAGAGTGATCTGGTATTTGCACACGTGTTAAATTTATTTTATCTCCCGACACGATGGATCATCCACAATTTATTATTTTTTGCAGAGATACAGAAACTGTAATGTAGCACAATCCTTTGCTATGCATGTATTCAATAAAAAATATGTGAAATCACTAACTTCACACCGTCATCTGTCAAGTATATGGTGTTTCTTGCTCCCTTACGTTTTGATAAGCAAAAAATGCGTGGAAAAATATTTTGCGTACATCGAGCGTAGAGTGGAGTAAAAAGTGGCATTATAGTTTCACTTTTGGTGATTTTGCGATGAAATATCCTGGAGCATTTACCAGTATATGTGTAACATCATGCATGGAGACATAAACCTTTTGAAGAACCTAAACTTAGAAGCAAAGCCAAGAGCAAAAAACGAGAAAAAGTAGGTCAAATGTCGCACGAAATTTTCAAGTTTTTGGATTTTCGACGAATTTTGCATCGGATGACTTACGATGAAAACGATTATGGGTTTTCTGATAGAGATATGGTTGTTGGAAGATCAAAATAAATGGTGCATTGATGCTGATGATAAAGTAACTAGTGTAGAGGGTTTTCTTTTACTTTGCGTCTATTATTGTAAAATCTTTTCATAATAATTTTGCTATTGGTAATCCTATAGCCCCAACTTGTTCATGAAAATCAAGTAAAGTTAGACATAGTTTCTACTTCCCATATAGTGCTCAAGGCGCTTTCTCTTCATATAGCTTAATTTTGAACTCAGCAAAAAGCGAGAATTGGCTATCCATTTCTTTATTAAATCCCAATCAGATGAACAAGGTCTGAATTCTAGACTCTTTTAGGAAAAGTTTTATGAAAAGTTTAGCCGGTAGAAATGCCTATAATAGTAGCTATAGGATATGTAATGTGGAATGGAATATCATTACGTTACTTTCTCCTCGGTACGACTACATTCAGCACACAATGCCCTTTTTACTACTTCCAAAGTTGTTCGGTACACATAAAATTGGCGTTATGGTGGATTTTACGCTCCTTCTGACAGTAACGCACAAAAAATTATGTATCCAGTTACACGAGAAGGGGTGAAAGCATCACCAAATGTGTATAATCAAGAAACGAAACAGAACTTTAAGGTTCATTAGAAAGTGTGAAAATTACATTACTCACAGAATTTATTAATAATTAAGTTTATACTTTTATCTGGAGAAGGAACTTCAGTGATTTTATAATCTCCAAATTTATGCATTGCTCAAGAAGACGAGAATAACTTTGTGAATGGAAGAGGAGCGCACTGTATGCAAATGTTACGCAAATTACGTTTGAGTTGGAACAAAGCACTGGAGGCGAAAAGTGCTTGGAAGTGGGGCAAATCGTCCTCGTGACGATGCAGGGTTGTTGTATTTTATTGGAACTTCTTTATTAGCAAAAAATCACAACGTATAACAGGAAAAGTATGCCACAAAACAAAACCCAGAATGGAATGTTGGAGAGAAGGAATTTGGTTGAAACTGGTGGAATGATGAATGAAACGTTGAAATTGTTAATTAAGTGTGATAAGTACAGTTAAACACATTTTCATTACATTATGGCATATGGCAATGAAGAGTGTTCACTGAAACTTTTAACCGTTAAAAATGACGCTCTTACGAAAGCAAATCAATATACATAATATGTTAAAGAAAATTGTGCGAACCTTTGAAAATAAGTATTGTGCTCGAATTAATCAATGTACCTAGATACATACACCGTTCAAAAAGAAAGCTACTCCGACAAAAACATCATGTTTTTAAAAACCATTGCACAATAATCTAATCATGCTTATGAAAGAAAAGCTTCTAGAATTCCTATGCTTGCCACAAGATTATTTTTATTCGTTTGAATGACATGTCATTTTCTTGCTCTACAGCTCTTTTATCTGGAACATTGCGAACTTACCAAAAGGCAGCTTGTGATGAAGAATGGGTCAACCTCCGATGCCCAATTGGGACAACAATATCCATTCAGTTGGCTCAGTATGGAAAGACGGCTCCAGCCACTTCGCTATGTCGGTCCAGTAACCCGAACATTTATCCTGATCTCATGGACACAGTTCATGCCAACAGTAATTTCACTTGTCAGTGGCCTGCTGCGATTCAGGTATCATTCATATCATTACTTTGATCCAAGATTTTCATACCTTTTAGACTAAATTCATCCATACTTTTAAAATTATTTCCATTGACCTAAGGATGAGATTTTTACACTCATTCTAATGTACAAGTAAATAAAATGCTTCATAAGGTTTCAACCAGAGCTGTGTATGCATGTTGTATATGACAAAAAGCCAATTGATCAGTTGTCAATTTGTTTGTAGAAACCAACGAATAAATAATGAAATTGAAGAATATCTTAATTGATGTGGAATTGCTAGAGTCTTATACAAGTTTAAAGAAAAGTTCTGCTTGTAAAGAAATCTAACAAATAGAGAAGAGTAAAGCTTCTCTCTAAAACATATATTCAGTGTGCGTCTGCGTAGTAATATTATTGTTGTTGTAAGTATTGTTAGACAACAATCTTCTTATTTTGAGCAGTATGCTCTTTTGCAGACTGTTGTGGGACTGTGCCAGAAAAAGCCTAGCTGTAAATTCCAAACATCGCCTCAAACTTTTGGAGGAGACCCTTGTCCTGGTAGCCGCAAGTTTGTTGAAGTTGCCTACAAATGTCGACCAAGTAAGTTGTTCCTTTCTCTTACTGTAAACACCATAATTTTACTTCCTTCCTATTACCTATTTATATGCAACTACATTACATATTACATTGATGAAAAATTTCCGCTTTTTGTGATTTGTTTTTCAAAATGTTTTATTCCGGAAAATCTTAATGCATTTTATACTTGCTACATAGAATACTATATACATAGTAGTTCTACATTTGGACTTCACTAGGAAAAAAATGTGGAGTTGCATACTCATTTGTTTTATTTTTCAATTTGTATTCCTTCTTTCTTCTACATATACAGTAGATTAAGTAGGCTCTTAAAATGGTTAGCAATAACTAACTCTTAACTCATTGATGCGAAACTATACAAATCTGTAATATGAAGTGTGTGCATCGTCATTTTCGTGAACGCGTCCAGTATTGTTCATAATCATGGTGCATAATTATCATTAATCTAAATATTTTTATCTGATCTTATCGTTGTTGTTAGTTGTTAAGCTTTCACTGTCACAATAATTGATTGTTGCAGTTTTCACTGGCTTCTATTTTAAAACTTTTTCAAAATGTCACAGAAAATGAAAAATATGGGGTTTGTAATTTTTACTGAGACAAAAAATTTAAAATGAACGAAGGTAGAAGCGCAAACGTTTCCGGCATTTGTATTGTACGGATACTTTAGGTATACGGACAGTTTTCTGCTGTAATATACCAAAACGATTTATTGTACCTTCGAAAATATTATGAATACAGGGATTATAAATATCAGATTCTTCAATCATAAAATTTCCAGGAAATTTTAAAAGTTTTTTCTTTCTAATTTTATGAAATGTAGCAGGTTCTATAGATGTCACTTGCCATTTCATGTTTTGTGTGCTTTTGAAAGCCAACCTTTTCATTTATACTTGTGGTGAAGAGGATATTTGTATGCTACTCTTTTATAATGTTTGAATTATTATATTTTCTCTTTAGGTGAATTTCGAAGTGTCATTGGCTGTCAGGATGATGTCATCCAGCTGAGCTGTAATAAAAGCTCGCGTCTTGCCATTTATTCAGCCAACTATGGACGAACGGAGTATGAGAGTGTTTCCTGCCCTCAGCCTTCTGGTGTTCAGGAAGAAAGTAAGAGAAAGTGTGGAGAAAGTGCATTTCAACATGACTTAAAGTTTATCTTACTTCAAATAAGTATGACTGTCTTTCCGTGTACCGACTTACATATCCGTGTATTTCCTGATTCTTACAGCGAAAGGAAAATATTTTATTTTACTTAACCCACTTTCACTCGAGGGATGTGTCATAGCCATTACTCTGAGTGTTCATTTAACTAGGCTAGAGTTGGAGTTAGTCTATTAGCTTATTCCATGTCCTTACTACGTATCCAGGCAGAACTCAGAAACTGTTTCGTCTTTTAATATTTTGTCGAGCTTCATTTCAAGTAAAATCATGTTTGACCCAGAATTTCATACAAAAAAGGGCTAGAAATGAAACGAAAGCGTATATATTGTATACTAAATTGTATAAATTCATTAAATTCTATTCCTTTAATGAAAAAGTTCAATACAACTAAATAAATCAATTTTTAAAAAGCCCAGCATTCATAAAATCTTCATTATTTATCCAGAGGATTCTATTGATGCCATTTTTGAAGTGTCAACAAAACGTTTAATTAAATCGTACAACAAGCATTTATCATTTAGGCAGTTTCAACTGAATCTTGATAAAGTTCATGTACTCAGGCTGTCTGACAGTGGGAGTGTGTTTGTACTGTTGGATGGCTGACTGCTTCATGTGGCCTATTTTCTGGTGGTGTGGTCGTCCAGCTAAAGAACGACCCAAGTTTAGCTTTTTCTTTACACCTCTCGCTTTTCCTCATTCACTCTGTGTGTGTACATAGCATTTGCTCTTGTGTATATGTGATACATGCAGAGATCTTAATCTCCTCAGGCCTGAATATTAACGCTGTGAAAAGGAGAAAGTTTGGAAACGTTAAGAATTCATAAGGGTATAAAATGATCCAGCTTCCCGCGCAGTTAGAAACACAACAGTGTGCATGTAAATGCAAAGGAATGTTATTCTTTAATTGAAGTTTTCAAACAAAAACTCTTCTCATAAATATAACATCTTTTGAATCAGGTCAGGTTTTGTACGAGTGTTGCATTTTGCAAGCAACAACAAGAGAGAAAAAATTTCGCTGGGCCACCCCACTTTTGAACTTATCTCTTAAGCTAAGTATGTCGAGAAAAGAGGATGAAATAGCAGCCTATCCGCATTTTACACGCATTTCAACAAAATAAACAATGCGGGGGTTACGAAAAAGCACATAATACCAACGTTTGATGTGGCACTTTCTTCATGTTTCTTCTTTGGAAAGGGTAGAGCGCTAAGTAATTCGGTCATGTCAACGAGGGAAAGTATTGTATGTTTCTCTTGCAATATGCCAACTTTATTCTGTATCCATTCTTACTGTTCACACTTTCTGAAAAGCATTTCCATTCACAAAAGCACATATTCATAAAGAAGATGGACTTGGAATTGATATAGATGTTTTTCTAGTAAAGAGAGGTTTCATTCAGAAGAGCTTTCTCTTTGAGGACTTTAATTATATTACGCTTGGCCAGTTGTATAACTTCGCCAAGTAGGCATTCTGAATACTGAATATATACTGCTTGTCCAACTTTTCTCATCTTGAGCAACTGCATTGTCACTTTTACGACGTCTTCCTTTACTGTTTTTGTATAATACACTTTCCCCTCCCTTCTAAAGGTCCCTCAAGTTATGTTTGCATTTAGGGGAACAGGCAGTAGCAGCGTGTTGTAACGGCAGTGGAATGCGGGTGGATTCTAAAAGAGGAGATGAAGTGGTACAAAGTGTACTAGTGAAAGTTATGTGATACGTTGAAAAGTACGAGTAAAGTGAATTTTTCCATTTTATTTGACTTTTTTTCTCTACAAAAGTATAAAAGAAGAGATGCATTATAGTTTTGTAAGGGGAGTTTTTAGGCTGTTGTTGTTACAAGCCGCATCTTATCATTCCAACAAATCAGGCCATGCTGAAATACAAATATATACAAAATTATATAGTGTCACTCATACGAAGGATACAAAACTTTGCATCCCTTCGTTCCTGTACCATGAGTGTTGTTTTTATTTTTATGCATCAAGGTTCATATATTATATTGCTTTTTTCAATTCATTTATATGCATAACTGTTAGAACATATGTTTTGTTTAAGTTTTTTCCTATAGAGCATCTTGGTGGGTATAATGAGCATGAGCTTCGCTTGATAGAAAGAAATGTTTGCCACTTTCTATTAGTGCGAGCATGCATATAATTTAAGTAGACGGTATAGTTTTTGCATCGCTACTAGGTATGTTCTTTATATGCTATAGTCCTACTATTATTATTCACAAGTGCGTGAATACGTGCGGTTGCGGCTGTATTATGCATATATTTTGTAACAACTATAGCATATCTGAATTACGTATTTATTACATTTGACTCATCCAGTCGACTGGAGAAAGTTGAGAAAGTCACTACGCTCTTTTTCATAACTTTTTTTTCTTTTTGTATTGTTTTCCTTTGCAGCGTGTTTGGCAAGCTATGCGACTGAAACTGTAATGCAAATGTGTCATGGGAAAAGAAGATGTGTCTTAGGAGCCGATCCTGTCACGTTTGGAAATCCTTGTAAACCAGAGTCGAGAATGTACCTGAAAG
>JAQIXX010005050.1:0-14757 GCA_034700605.1 Willowsia nigromaculata | reverse complement strand
TCCGTCCGCCATTTCGCCCGTGCCCTTGGCCTCCTCCTCGTCTACTGCCACTGGCACTCTTTCTCCGTTCTCTTTGATGACTCGCCTTCAATCATTGACACGCAAGGTGCTTGGGAAGAGGTGCTCAGCCAAATGACTGCTCGGACCCCGCGAGATTTTGAACAGCCAACAATGCCCAGTCTTACAGTTCGTCGACAAAATGGAAATATAATGCGGGGGGAAGGTGCCAGTGAAAGTTCATCAACAACTGGAGAAAGTTCTACTGGTACTGATGAATCCGGAAAAGGAGGAAACTTTACAGATTATGATTACGAAAACGGGGGAACAGACGAAGAGCCAGATTACCAGGATCCCATCCTCCACCCAAACTATTTGACGATAAAAACGAGAGACTCACTCTCAGCCTTCCGGGCACTTTCCGAACTGACCAAGGCGACACAAGGAGTGATCGTCCTTCTCTGTTCGGAAGGGTCCGCCATGAAAGTGTTCCACGCAGCCAAGCGCCTCAGAATGCTCAATGGTGACTATGTTTTCGTTTTAGTTGGACAATTTAACGAGGTAAGTCCAAAACACCAAAACAATTATAAAAACCGGAAGTGAAAGTAACTTTCTCCATATCTTCTATTTTTTCCAGTTTGAAACCGTACCAGACTGGATTCCCAGCGGTGTCCTTGCCCTTCGCAGTCCTCGCAAAGCCCCAATTGGTAAATCGCTGATGAAAACGACAGGAAAACTGTTGGCCTCCGCAGTAACGACAATTAAAGATGAGCCCGCGCCTCCACCTCCGCCATCCCCTCCATCAAAAACCTCCACGCCAAATGGGAATAACAATAAAAACGGGAATGGGAACGGTGATTTCTACAATGGCGGGCCATCACCAAGCGGTGGAGTTTTCAGTGGCTTCACGAAACACGACCTCAACCGACTCGGCGCAATTAACAAGTTAACACCAGGCGGACAAAGTGGCTCCCACGGGGTCAATCCATTTCTCCTCCCGCCGGGAAGTAGACTACCAACAAATAATAATAATAACAATGATCACTCCATTCATAACAGTAATAAAGGGACAAGACTTATGACTTTTGGGGCTGGAATTGGTGGCGGTAGTTCTTCGGGCACAGATATTTTCGTGGATGGACCTACTCAACAGACAGAAACCCCGCCACCGCAGACATTTCTCAATCTACTTGAAAATCTGAACAATGTGTCATGCTGGCAGGATGAGGATCCTTCGGCGTGGGAGGATTATCAAAATAGGAAAATTGTATCAATGGCAATTACAAGGTGAGACGTTAATTTTTTCACAATTCGCAAATTTTTTATTGCTTTCACTCTTGCTTTCACTTTGACAAATAAACTGACAATGAGTGGCTGACTCTGAGAGTGACCACAACATTTGCCACAATTTTTTGTCACTGGATACTTTCCCCCGCTTTCTCTTTTTTTTCCCTCGTGTGCATTTGTCATTTGGAAGTGCTCTTCAGAGAGAGGAATATAATATCCTGTGCGACTCTCCTCCTGACTTCACATTCTAGCCATTTTCGGGTTGAGTGCCACTCCACGACTCTCTGTCTATAAAGTGGTGGTTTGGTTTGGCTTTCACTTTGCTTTCTCCTGCTCTTTTCCCAGGGCTTTCTTGCTCACAGGCAGTTTCGATACATTCAAAAGCCATTCTAGAGTCAGAGTCCAGAGGAAACCATACGCCTCTTTTTTGTTGATGGTCAGCATTATATTCTTGTCTATGCAGCTACAATACAACGCATTGTGTTTGCTCGGAGGAGTGAAAGCAGTGAAAGTACAAGATCATTACCATTTTTTGTGTGTGTGTCTAGATTCGCTTTCTCCTCACTTTCCCTTTTTCGATGATAATGATAGGTTCAGTGTGCTTTCTCTCTGTGTGTTGTGGTTTGGTTTGCTTTGGTTGATGAACCAAGTGGTTTGAACAGCACAGCAGATTTCCTCTGTTTGCCCATTTTACACAATTTTTTTCTCATGTTCTCGCCTTTCTCCTTTGCTTTCACTGCTTTCTCTTATTTTGAGCTGTTCATTGTCACCACCAGTATGGCTGCTTTGAGAGAAAAGAAAGGAAGATATTTTTTGTGTAAATATTTTCTATGAACTGGAGAAAGCATTTTTTTGAGTTTCAAGAGTTCGGATATTTTTATATGTTGTTCTTTGACTTTCTCTTTTGTTTTTATTTACACTAAAATGCCTCCCTGTTTGTTCAAAATCTTTCGGTGTGAAAATACAAGTACAAAAAGTTGTGAAGTCCCAAACATGTCATTATTTTCTTTGTTGCAATTTGTGAGAGAGAAAGTTTTGTGGAGAAAGCTGTCGTTTCATTTTCCTCTAGGGTTTTCCCTCAGGTTTGGAATTGTGAGGTGCAGTTTTTTTACATGAGAAATTTTTTTTTTCAGGGAAGGAAGAGTTCCTGCTAATGAATTGTTTGTTTTTCAGTTTTTTTCACATGCAGAATTTTTTTTGTGTGAAAAACAGATATGAAAAGTGTAAAACAAACAGACAATTTTTTACTTTGAAGATGGTCGGGTGCTTTCACCGGCAAATAGAGAGTACCTTTCTCTTGAACAAAAGAAAAAATATCTTGAGAATAAACTCGTGTTTTTTCTCTCTCTGGTGGTGACAAAAAACCGCAAACAAGAGAAAGCAAGATATTCCGAGAAAGTAGAAGATTTTCTCTGTGGTTTTTACTGTGGTTCTTCGAGAGTGGCTCTTCTTCAGAGAGAAAGTCTTTTGTTTTCTTGAGAGAATGCTCAGAGGGCATTCATAGAGAAGCAGAAAGAGAAAAAAGGGAAAATCCTTGAAAAGTGCCAACTACCAGCTTTCTCCAGAAAAAAATCCATATAGATATTTCCATTGTATACTTTTTTTGTCTGTACCTTTTCCCTTTTTTTCTTACAAGTAGTAATGCGCCCATGTTTTTACAACTTTTTATGTACTCACTTTCTCCCACTTTCACTCCATTCTTCTAACATGATCACCAACATCCTGGTCTGGTCTGGTGTCTGGTCTGCCTGAAAGGCTACTTCTTGTTCGTTACGAGATACCTCACTAGTCGTTCCTCTTGCCCTGGAGGGCTGTTCGCGATGTCCTTTTTTTCTAGTAGCTGGGTACAGGCGGAGAAAGTTAAGAATTAAGATATACACTTGAAGGAGCAAAAAAGAGAAAGTTCTTTTTTCTTCTTCTTCTGAGCTTCCTCTCTTTATCTCCTAACTTTCACCGAAGGAAAAAAAGAGAAAGTTTTTTTAGAATTCTTTTCCTTCCTATTTTATTACTCGAGAAAAAAATTCGACCCAGGTTGAGCTCAAACTTTTGGAGGGATCATCATGATCGAGTTACAAAATGTATGGGTGCAGTTTACCATAAAAACAAGGCATACAGCTTTCACCGGCTTAGGAAAACTGTTTCTTTTAAAGTTGCTTTCTCTTCTATGGCTCGGGGCAAAGAGAAAGCTAGAAGCTTAATAGTTGGGATTATTAAGTCAATTGGAAAGCAAAGCAATATTGATTGTCAAGCAGGTATACAATTTGCGGGAACATTTAAAATTTTAAAATTATGAGCCTATTTTTTGGTGACATTTGACAAAATTTAGTGGTGCTTAGCGAGTTAAATGGCTTGTGCAGGATGAATCGTCTGAAAAACAGTTTGTGTGCTTTCACTAGCTTCAATTGCTTTCGAATTGACAAAGTGAAAGTATTTCGTTTAAATTTTTTCTCTTTTTTTTCTTTTCAGAGAGCTTCGTTCCCAAATGAGTGTGATGTCGACAGCCCTCGGCTCTCTGAGCTCCTCATTTCCTGTGATGACTTTCGACATTTTGAATCTCGTCCGTAAATCCACAGAATCCGAGTCTTCCTCTTTGTCTTCCCCTTCCGGAAACGGAGGGAGCGGTAGTGGCAGTAGCAATGGTCATCATCATAGTAGTAAACCGCCACTGGAAAGAGAATGGAGAAAAGTAGGATTCGTGTCCCCAGGCAAAGCTCAAGTTTCACTGGAAACGATTAGGTGGCCCGGGGGAGGAATATTTGGGCCTGGAGAAAGGCCCTCGAAAGCGTACCGAGTTGTGACCATTGTGAGCCCCCCGTTTGTGATGGAGACGGAAGCGGAAGATAATCGAACCTGTGTGAAGGGACTGCCTTGTCTAAAAGTGAGGACGAAAAATAAGGTAGGTAACCGGAAGTCGTTTTTTCGTCATGGGGAAAGTTCTACTTTCACTTAACTTTCACTTTTATATTTCTATAGGATGATTTAGCTCTAATATTTGCGGATTTTGAGAGGAGAAAAGCGTCCGGTGCCACTTATACTCTTGCCTGTTGTGATGGACTTGCGATGGACCTCCTCTCGAGTGTCGCGAGAGAGCTCAAATTCGAGATTGATCTTTACCTCGTCGTCGATGGATACTTTGGGTCGAGAAATGTAAGTACAAAAAACATTCTCTTTTCTCTTGCTTTCCCCGTTTGTGGTTCAAAAATCCGTTGAGTAAATACAAATAGTTTTTTTTTTTCAAAAGAAAGCAGTGAAAGTAGCTAGGATCGTTTATCATTGTGTCTTGTCTATTATCCTTTCTCTTTTCCATTCAGTCAGTCAAACTTGGACAGTCGAAGACTTTCTCTTTCGAGAGAAATGCAATGCATTCCTTTCTCTGTCCAATTCCACGTTATTTTTTATCAGTCTTTCTGCATGTTTGGGTCTCAAGAGAAATTGTGTGTGGAGAAAGCAAAGAGAAAGTTGAGAAATGAAAAAAATGTCTGGACAGCTAATATTGATTGCATTTTTCCTGTTTTCGGTTGAGCTTATTTTTTCTGAAATTTTCAGCTGCATTGTTGCTTTGAAGCTGTTGGGCTTCTTAGCTATTTTTAGAAATGGTTAAAAATCATTGATGTCCGGTCTTACCTCGATTGAGTGAAGTTTTTTTGGTTTAGAAAAATTTTTCAAGATGCTCATTTCCTGCAACTGATCGAAATGAGATTCCTGAAATTTGTAATCTCTCGATGTCCACTAAAGTTCGGATAGAGAGTAAACGATGTAATTTGACAGGATTCGGATTCTCATTATTTCTCTTTCTTGAGATTTGTTCATCTGGCCTCTGTCCATTGTGTCTACTGACCTTAACATGATTGATTTAATAATAAAAACCTGTCTAGGTATTTTATCTTCAATTTCCTATCCCAAGACCTTCAATTTCCAGCAAAAATGGGAATTTTTGTTGCGAGCTTAGAAAGGCGAATGTGATTAAAATTGATTTTCTGTCGATCTCCAAGAATAAGTACATATTTTTGGATGCTATGGGTGTACAAGTTGGTAGACAAGATATTAATCTTATTTCGGGTTGCTCCTTAGAGCATCGTTTTTTGTACTGGTTGTGTCAGAAGAGATTTCTCTAAATAAATTGTTTCCTTGCCAAGGCAAAGGATAACATTTTGGATCAAGTTGATGAATCAAGAAATCTAATGTGAAGGGTTTTTCAAAGTTAAAACGAAATAGTGGATATCAAAAGATGTTTGAACAAATATCAAAAGATATTGATCGCGAATTTTGTGTATCAGAAAGAAATTGTGTTCTCTCTGGTTTATGGCTTATTCATCTTCTGGGTTTGATCTCGTGTCTGGTGAAGTACGGGAAAAAGATACTGAAGTAAAGTAAACACGATGTTAAAGCTTATAATCTGAAGGGTAAACCTGTACAAAATGTTATAGCCAATATAGCCTATTGATTTCTACTTCAGTCAAGTACAAATGCAAACTGAAATTTGGCTTTTTCTGTGAATTTGCTTTCACTTTGGCCTTGGCAAAAATTAAGCTGAGTATACTGCTTTAAATCTCTTTACAAAATTAGTGCACTTCTTTTAAATTTCCTGTCTTTGAAGCCTGGAATTTCTAGATTTATTAGTGTGGAAACTTTAAATCAAGTACTCCACGTTTAGCAAAATTTGGAAGTCTACACGTGTTGCAAAAGTAATTATTACTGTATATATTGAAAAAGATAAAACCTATTGAGTTTACTATTGTACCGTAGAATTTGATAAATTGTTTTGATATTTGTTAAAAGTAAAGCAATTAATAGCAATATCTTGTTTTATTCATGGTATTTAATATTCTGTTTTGAAGATGAAATTACAGATTGAAACAATAAGCTAAAAAGAAACGTGCAACTCTTTTTCCATTACAGCAGGCACCTTATAAATTTTTATTAACTAATATTCGACTGCATTTAATTGAAAATATTGAAAAACTAATTTGTCATTACTTTTGCAAAAACAGTAAAAAACTAATTTGTCATTACTTTTGCAAAAACAGTAAAAAACTATTAAAAAGTATAGATTGAGCAAATTTTTGCAGCAAACACTTCGCATTTAGTGCGTTAGAAGTTTTCTATTTACGATATCAAACTGGAAAACTCAAAGGTGGATAAGGAATTTAAAAACTTTTTGGAAATACTGCAGCGTCGTTTACGCTTCCAAAAACTTGCTAGGGTGCTATACAAAGGAATATTTAAACATCTATAATTTGGTAAAATGCAAAAAATAATGTGAGGTATTGTATTCCGCCAGAAATCCACCGTATTTTTAACCGAAGGCAGAAAACATTTCAGATTGACTGGATTGGTTTGTTTTTCAACTTTTACTTTTGGGTAAACACGGTATACCCGCTTTTTGCAACAATTTTTCTTACAGCAATATCCTAGGATCCATTTGTCTATATTTTAGAACTTCTAAATAATTTTGTTAATATCGGCTATATTACGGATAAACTTACTAAAAATCTAGTTATTATCGTTATGCGCGCATATTTATTTACAGAATTGTCACAAGTCTTTCTCCTCAACTACAAAACAGTTTTTCTGTTCACTATTCGCATAGTATATGTGTTTGAAAGCAAGTTGTCCAAGTTGAAAAAAGGAATTAATCGAAATTCGTCACAGCTGTACAAAGTATATTACATCTGTTATGCTCACATAATTCCAATGTCTGATGATATGGTTGGGCTTGCACTATTTTTATGTTCTCTTATATCTGCATCGTCTGTAAATATCATTGTGTTTGCAAATAGATCTCTGAATTTTTCTACATTAGTTTTTGTCGGATTTATTGCTATAGCATTTTTGATAATTCCGATTGTACCTTTGAAAATAGGAGATTGGTTGGCCGAGTTATGTGAGAACTTCTTTGAAAGATTTAGCGAGTCTATCAGATCTATCTATCTAAAGTGCATCAGACCAAGGGATTGGAAGTATTTTGATAAAACGTTTAAAAGCTTACGAGTAATGAGAATAAATGTAGGTTCTGTTGCACATGTGACGAAAGAGTTTCAGTGTTGGTATTTGGATTGCTTACTTGAGGGAACGGTTAATATTATGATTCTGTGTAAGACAGTTTTGCATATTTAAAAATGAGAAATATTTAATGCAAATTTGAAGTTCAACGTAAAATCTGTCACGTTTTGATAAAGAAGCAAAAATTGAACTAAATCATAATTTCTGTAGCTGTCTCATCATTTTTTGTTTTATTTTTCAAATGAAAATTGGAAATATTTAAATTCCTTAATTTAAAGTGATTGGAGCGCAAATATTCTAATTTAAAATGAACATTGTGTTTGCTCGGCATTTGATGGTGTATTGTATTCAGGGAAGATGGACTTTTAATCAATATAAAAACAAGCGTTTTTATATAAAAGTAAAGTAATAAATAGTAATATCCTATTTTATTTTTAGTATCAACTACGCAATTGTGAAGATATGAGGATATAATTATTCCTTTTTTGCGTCGAAAATATTTTGCGAAGCAAACTTTAAAATTAGAAACTTGTTATGAATTACAAAATAAAACTGAATTATTTGAAATTTTATGTTTCTGTGACTTGGCTGTAGAGATATATTGTACCGATTAAAAATTTTTATTAGCCAATATTTCACTATGTTTAATTTAAAATAAAGTGAAAAACAGACTCATCATATTTTTCGTAAAAACAGAGAAAATCTATTAAAAGATATGGATTCAAGTAGAATTGGCAAAAAGTATTTCACATTTAGTCCGTCATTAGGCATAAAAGTATCCCTAACATTTTATTCAAGAGCAAAATGGCTACTCTACTTTCCTTACTAGCATACCATTACAATCAAAGTTTGAACAAAATTTTAGTATCATCTTATTTGGTGACTTTTGACTCTGAGAAAACTAATTGGGAAGCTCATCTTACCTCCTCCAACTTCACGTTAAAGTATCGAATCATGCGTTCCATATCACTGATTGTAGCAACTACGCTATCCCTACTTATTCTTGCAATAATATTTCGACATGGTAGTTTAGACATTATAACAGTGAAAGACGTAATTTATTTTATATTCGCTGCCCTATTTACATCTCCATATTTACTGGATATTATAATTGAGCGACATGCAGAGGCTTGGGTTATGGTTGGAAACTGGTATTTCGATATTCAGCTGGAAAACTCAAAAGTAGGGAAAGAATTTCAGAATTTCTTGGAAATACCTAAGTCACATCTACGTTTCCAAAATCTTATTAAGTTTGTTTGTCAAACTCAAATTTTTAAACGAAAGCAGAAAATAAGCCCAAATGACTGGATTGGCTTGATTTTCAACTTTTACTTTTGGGTGTGCACAGTATACGGGCTGATTGCTACAGTTTTCCTTACAGCAATATCCTGGGATCCCGTTGTCTATATTTCAGAACTTCTCAACAATTTTGTTGAGATGGGTTATATTTTAGATGTGCTTAAAGGAAATCCGTTTAGTTTGATGATACGCGGATATTTATTTACGATTTTGGTACAATTGTTTCTTCTCAGCAATATAACAGTGGTTCTTTTCACTATAGGAATTGTATATGAATTTGAAAGCAAGTTGAGTAGGTTGAATTCAGTAATTAATCGAAATTCTTTGAAACTTTACAAATTATATTACATCTGTTATGCTCATCTATGTCCAATGGCTGATGATGTCGTTGGGGTTACATTATTTTTATGCTTTTTGATATTTGCAATGTCAATCAATATTCTTGTATTTGCTAAAAATCTGAAATTTATCACATTATTTTGTATGGGATATATCGCTGTGACATTTATAATAATTCCGGTAATAATTTTAACATTAGGGGAGTGGATGGCAAAGTCTTGTGAAAAATTCTTTGAAAGATTTAGCGTCTCATTGGTAAAGTGTATCAGCTTAAGAGATTGGAAGTATTTTGTCAAAAATTTGAAAAGTTTACGGGCAATGAGAATGAATGTGGGTTATGTCGCACATGTGACGAAAGAGTTTCAATGCTGGTATTTTGATTGTTTACTTCAGGGCACGGTTAATATTATGATTCTGTGTAAAACAGTTTTGCTTATTTAAAGGTGACAAAATAGCACTTTAAAAATTTGGAAGGTTAAATTTTTTATAATCCATCAATAAGCTTTTCGCTTCAAGGAATTCAGCATGAAATTTGGTTAAATATAGTTCATGTTCATACTTTTGTATCGATCGAGCTTTAAAAATATTACAAATTTGCTAATTATATGCTTGTCATGAAATATCTTAAATATCAAACTGTATTCTATTTATGTAAGGAAGTGTTTGATTCTTTAAGGTTAAAGGTCATTCAAAATGTAAGAATTTAAGTAAAACCCTAAATACTTTACATTTTGTGGAACTGTAGAGGTGTGTCAAATTAAAAACATCCAAAGTTTTGACAACGGAATAATTTTACTGTCCATGAAAGTGAGTCTGTCATTATAACTATTAAAATAAACCGATTATAATAATACCTTCTGAAAATAAAATGCAGAAGTGCATGATAAGGGAAATTCATTTTTATTTCCTACAAACTTACATCCATCAAAAAAGGAGGTTGACAAAAGATAAAATTTAGGCGGTACAGACAACCTTCTTCCCAATGCCGAGCATTGTAACGATAACTTTCTGACACTGGTCATTAGCTCCACCCAGATATTTTTTTTATCGCTAATTGCATGCTATTCTAGTTCCGCTAACGTCAATTTAACTAATTACGTAAAAAAACAAAATTCCCCAAAAAAATAATATCGTGGTCATAAAGGCTTTAGACTCAGACTTGCACGTTCGTTGCAATTTCAAAAACCATGACAACTCTACTTATACTCTTAGCAAATCACTACAACCAAGTCTTAACTGACTTCATACTCCCTTCCTACTGGATATCCTGGAACTCCAAAACAATCAAATGGGAATGCAACTTTAATCGCCCTAGGGCAACCCTGCTCTACCGACTAACCCGTTGCCTAGCAGTAATATTTAGTTTTATAGCACTTGCAATATTTCTAGGAGTTTTTAGTCTGGAAAAGCCCATTTCCATTAAAAAGTTAGAAATATTCTACTTTTTAGTTATTGCTGTATTTCCATTCTCATTTCTGATTGATTTCGTTAACCAAAGAAACGCAGAGGCATGGGCTACTATTGGAAATTGGTATTATCACAAACTTGAGCAAAATATGGACACAGCCAAACAATTTGCAAATATTTTCCCTACCCTAAATGGTGGGAAACGTCTACTTCTATTAACGAAACTACTTACAAAAGGTACGATACATTTGCATATTGAATTAAACCAGTTGGTATGTCTACTAATTTTTTTAATTGTATTTAGAAACATTACTGATTGCGAAAGGAAATACCAAACGACAACCAGACTGGCCGGGACTCATTTTCCACGCCATTGTTTGGTCATTTGTATTTGGGGGAACAATTTTAGTAATATTTCTTTGCTTTAAAAACTGCGATCCTTTAATGTTTCTAATTGCACTCGTTAATCGTTTAGTAAATATGCAAGCGATTTATAAAATAGCTACAGGAAACATAATTGTGTTTGCTATTAGGTTCCTATTTCTTCAATCCATGTGGCAACTACTTTTGCTTAACTTTCGAACAACTCTTCTGTTTTCTTTGGGAATAGCTTTTGAGTTTTTCACAGAATTGTTAGCTTTAAGATCATTTAGTTCAACAGCATCTATCAAGTATATTCAAGATTATCAAAGAATGCTGGTTGTTTACACTCATATATGTCCAATGGCGGATGATGCTGTTTGGCCAACTCTGTTTATCTGCTTTGCAATGCATATTGCTTGTCTAAATGGGTATCTTTTTGGAATCGGCTCAGGTGATCTTGTCGTTTCGATTTGTGTGTGGTTTAATATAATAGCATTCGTTGTTATACCACTTATCATTTTAAAAATTGGATGTGTGCTTATTCAAATTTCTAAAGGATTTTTGAGGAGATTTCGATCGTTTGTTATGAATGTACCAATAGGCAACAGAAGATTTGCTGTGAAAAGTTTGAGAAGTTTACGTCCAATGAAAATGAATGTGGGATTTGTAGGTCATGTGACAAAAGAGTTTCAGTCTTCGTATTTAGATGCACTACTGCAGAATACGGTTGATGTAATGTTAATTTTTGGTAAATTTTAAATAAAACTTTAATGTGCTTTAATTATTTCTTTTAATGGTCTCGATTGGGTTGATCAAATTAAAAGAGCTCATGTAGTATAGCAGTCGCATATGAAAAATTCATAATTTCATAATTACTTCCCGAGCTAATGTATAGATATCAGAAAAGGTAACGCTCAATTTGTAAAGAGCTTATTTTAAATTCATGGAACAGCCCATTTATTGATGGATGAATTACAGAGCCTTGACAGAATAAAAACATTGCGTATATTCTGCAGGTATAAACTTACCTCTTTGTCATGTTCAATATTTCCATGGTTTTTAAATCTCATCTCCGCCCAGTTTACATTGCCAATTGCTTACGGCAGAATTAACCGGATATTTTCAATCAAATTTGAAGTATTGAAAACCTAAAAAATGAAAGCTCTGTTTTCCAGGTCATCCACTCGGGCAATTCGTATTCTCATCTACCTGTATCCACATTACTCTCCGTGTTTATTAGCGCATTAAATATGACCAGTCTATTGTCCTTACTAGCTTACTATTATAATCAAACTTTAACAAACTTATTTTTACCCTCTTACTTAATAAAATGGGATTCCCGTAATTCTAAGTGGGAGTCTTTAATTGATCATTTAAAAATTACTCGAAGATATAGATTCATACGTTATATCATGTTGATTTTGGCGTTTAGCATAAGCACCTGTATATTTGTTACAGCTGTAAAGAACGATAGTATTGCATTTTTGGAAGTCCAAGATATAATTTACGGAGTGATCACTGCACTTCTTGCATTTCCAGTTTTGCTGGATATTGTGCTTGAAAGAAATGTGGAAGCTTGGTTATCAGTTGGAAACTGGTATTTTGATAATGCTTTAGAAAATTCAAATGCCACGAAAGAGTTTTTAAGTTTTTTGGATATAAACGGCCACCGTCATCGCCTTATCAAACTGTTTCAACTCATTTGTCAAGGTACATTTAGCATTTATAAATCTGGCTATGAAATGTTAACGCATAGAAGTATTTGATATTTTTAGAATCTAAAGCAATTCTAAGCAGGAAAATTACCAAAGAATCCCCTGACTGGTTTGGATTATTTCTACATGCCGTAGTCTTGGTTTCTACATTTTACGGATTTCTTACTGCAATTTTTCTCTTAGTGTTGTCAATGGATCCAATTTTATATATTTGCAATCATATGAGCATGTGGAACCTTTGCAATATGGAACCAAGTATTCAATTACTTACGAATAATCCGGTGTGCATGATCATACGCGGGTTTACTTTCGTCTTTCTTGTACAAATCGTTTTGATAATATACAAAACAATTGTTTTGTTTGCTTTAGGCATCGTATATGAATTTTTAGGGAAGCTTTTGAAACTTAGATACGCTAGAAATCCATATTCTCTTTATTTGTATAAAATATATTATATCTGCTATGCCCACATTTGTCCAATGGCAGATGACATTGTAGGATTTACATTGTTCCTCAGTTTTATTATAACCACTGTTTCTGTGAATGTGATCATATCTGTTGGTGGAGGAATTGGAGTGCTAAGGTGCATTATTGTTGGGTATATTTCGGCAGTGTTTATATTCATACCTATCGTGATATTGAAATGTGGAGAGTGGATGTCACACTTTTGTGAAGTTGACCTTAGAGTATTTGAGGTATTAATTGTTAAAAACGTGTGGCCAAGGATGCAAAGAAAATATTTCATAAAGTATTTGAAAAGCTTGCGTGTAATGAGAATGAATGTGGGGTGTGTTGCATATGTAACAAAGGGATTTCATTGTTGGTATTTCGACTGCTTGCTTGAAAGCACGGTTAACATTATGATTGTATGCAAGAGTGTTTTTCACGTGTAAATTAAAACTATTTGTGACATCTATTTAAATATAGAGACACAATTCTGTGCAACCCGGAACATGCAGGTAAATAATACAAATGTCATTTTGATGGCCTGTTGGAGAATGGCGTTAACATTATGATTTCTGGTAGCAAAATATTTTAATGAGAATGCCAAAAACTATGGATAGACCAACCAAAAAATCTATACCTACCCATGTTATTAAATGATTAAATGTTATTGATATCGTATCAAAGATGCTTAAAGAACATTATGTGATTTTCATGGTAATGTCTTTTGAAATAAACCAAACTATTAAATTATATTTATTGTAATAAAATAGCCCATATTCTACTTTTATGCAGAATAATGATGGATAAGGCAACGGAATAATTAGTCAAGAAGTCGGTCGTCTTTATTACTGAGAGTCTAAGAGACGTCTGTTGTTCACAGCAATAGAGCAGCATAATAATATTGTGGCATTATGATTGTTGAAGGGTAACGGCTATCATGTACAAATGCAATATATTCACATTTCATGCGTGAGGCGATCTATGGCATTCACGCTCAGTTAACAATTATAAAATAAAAGGCTGACTTCGTTGCAACCTCGGCTGTCGGAAAATTGCGTCTCGCAATTACATAAAAGCTTAGACAACATTTGAGGGTTAAATAACAAATAAATAGTGTGAAAAATTGGATTTTTACAAACGAAAATTAAAGAGCCAAGTAACACAAAAAAAGAAACGTGCTCTAAATAACATATTCACTCAAACAATAGAATCAACTAATTATTACAGAAAATTAGAGGATAAGAAAAAAAATGTTATCTTGAGAATAAAATATTCATGAATGAAGATTGCTGCAGTCGGCCGGTTGCGGCAGGTTCTTGTCGTCACACACAAGGCTGCAGATGAGGAGTAGCAGGATACAAACTTGTTGTTATTGCATTTGATGGATGAATAGGACAGTTGAATGGTCTCGGTGATGAATGCATTTAATGCATTATATTGATTGATGTTGTTGATGCTGGTACTGTAATTCCCCAGCAAGACTGCACAATAGGCTGCTATCCACTTTGATGACGAATCTCATTCGTGACTACCAGATGAATGTCTTTTATTATTGATGCCTTTGACAGGACAAGGTAACCAACGTTGCAGCATAATCTCAACAGGAACTGATAAAAAAACTAAAGAAACTTTTTAGAACATAAGGTAGTACATTATGAATATGCCTAATCTGCAGACTACACATGACCCATTGTTATGCGATTCGCAAGGTTCTCAGATCAGTGAACATGTCTGCATTAATTAATCATGTAATTTTTGTTACAATTAAATTGAATGACATTATACAATTTAAATACATTTTAGCTTTTAAGTAACTTTACATGTTAGAGTTACGAACATGTCTAGGCACACACGGCCGTTGTGATTATAGGCATGATTATAACAATTTAAATGACAGGAG
>JAQIXX010005049.1:0-14765 GCA_034700605.1 Willowsia nigromaculata | reverse complement strand
CCCAAAGAAAGAAGAAAGAAAGACCAAACGTACCTGTGGAAAACGGAATAAGTGATTCACCTATGGAGTGTGTAACACTAACGTTAGTTTTTATTACGTTTGAAATCTTTTGTTAACAATCAATCGTTTAAATATTTAAATCAATGAGTTTTGACACATTAGAGTAGACTCAAAATGTAAAAAGTTAAGAATTAGTAAGTTCCGGATTACTGTAACGTTTTTAACTGTTAAAATTAATAAATTTAATTTTTTCTTTACATATTACCAGCAACAGAACTAATTGTGGAAGACCAGAAATTACTTGTTTTTAATAAAGAAAGTCTGTCAGGCAAGAGCAGCATTAAATAGAACGAATTAATAATCAATTTTTTGATCTGAAGACACATACTGCTTATTTAAATTTAAAAATAAAATGATAAAACAAGCGAATAAAATGTACTATAATGGTTAAAAACTGCTCTCATTTATAAACTTATGCGTTGATAATTTTCAAGATTTTATGAAAGGTCTTTAGATTTTAAGGAGATATTCCCTAATGACATTAGAATCGGCATGGATTTCATTTTGATTAAAAGGCGCACTGCCTTCGAATTCTACGTAAACTCAAATTGTTGATATTATAGAAACTCATACTCCAATGATCTGCTATTAAATTACTGGCGTATTAAGTATCCAATCGTTCCTGAGTCACAATCCCTGAGAGATTTCACGCTCTAATGGTTATGAGCTGTTTCCTGAAAATCTCTCGTGCATAGTAGAATAACTCAATATAACTTGAGATAAGGTCACCTTTGTAAATTGACTCCTTCAAAAATATTTGGAAATGAACAGCATTATTTTAGGATCGGTTTTTATTGCGCAGTTTGTAGATGATCATAAAAAGATTTTGTGCCAAGTTTTAGATAACTTCTGAATTATGCTTGTTATTCTGTTATTCGTTTAGAAATGGACACACCTGAGAGTCGGAAGTCATTAAATTTAATACCTATGCTGTCAAAATGTATATAAAACAAAATAATTTGTAACATGTCTGCTCATTTACAAAACAAGACGTAGATTCCTTCGAGTCGATTTATCATCTAGATTCAATATATGTTTCTTTTATATTATTCTTAAAAAACGTAAATTATGAAATTTAATATCAGAATTACGAGCTTTTAGGGGAAATGAACAAGTTTTAGCTAGTTTACGAATCAAAATCGATACTAAAAAAATCAAGGGAAAGTTATAAGTCGACATTCCAATATGTCAACGTAAATTTAAATGAAACTCGATGAATTCCAAGTGAGTTGGTGCTAACATTTTCAGGAGGAAATTTTCCACTCTTTTTGACAACGTTGCTTGGTCAGCAATCCTGGAGGTCTGATTCTCTATAACGTATTATGCATAAAAAACAAAAGAGATAAATCTGGATTCCTTTAGGTTGTTTATTACATTTTGCTTTTCTGGATAATTTTTAGATCTTTAAGCTTTAAACTATCCTAAGCAATTGTTTAAGCTGTAAAGTTTAGCTTTTTATATGTCTGATTGTGGTTCTCCCTTTTTTATTTAAGTCTAAAAAGCTACAATAGCCACGGGATCATGTAAACTTCCGATTCTTGAACTAATAATCTGATTTAAATTGCATTGCCGAAAGGCAAAGTGGCTAAGAGGCAAATAATTGTGCTAGAAATATACAGGGTGATCACTATGTTTTTGCAATTTTTGTGAACGATGAAACTCAGATTAAATTCGGCGTTCTATATGTCTACTTATACTTGATCTATTCAACAACGTTTAAACTTTATTTTAAATACACGGGCGTTTTCATATGTGGAGAAATCAGGAGTATATCTTAACTCAAACCTAAGCCAGTCATGAAATGCTTTTCCAACGACAAATCTATACTATTTTTATAGATTTCTCCAAAAATACGGCACAATTTTCGCACTGTTAGAAACCCAGTCCATTTCTGCAATAATTTCCAAAGCAATCCTTGCTACATGCAGTTATGGGGAGGGACGAAAGGGAAAAGTTAAAGATAAGAAACGAAGACTAGGATGGTGTTCCTTACGATTATTGGCTCAGGTTTTACCAAAACTTATAATATAACCGCACCAAAGTTATAGAATTGTTGATATAATGTCAATCGTTGTTATAGTTATCAAGTTTTATCTGGTTTTGCATGATAACCTTCAAATTATGTCGATAAACCAAAATCATGCAACTTCCGGTAGGACTTCCGGTCTTAAATGGGCCGTTATGATGCCATATGTTACTGTATTAGTTTAAAACCTTGTCTATGAGAAAGAAAAAACTTCAATGTACCTAGACCATTAACAAAGTGTTTCATTTCTGATCGGAATTTTTTTAAATTCATGCTGAAAAAAAATCGACGTAAAAATTGCAGGGCATTTGGAAACCAGTTTTTTAGTAGGCCTTATTTGAAACCCTTCCAGTGCTAAATACAAAGAGTTTTCAAACAAAACAGTTTTCCCCCAAAATAACAATTTCTGAAGAGTATTTTGCTTGTAAAAATTATAATGTAAGATAAAACCTGCATGTGTAACAGCACGCACAAAAACTGCAAAAACAAGGTGATCACCTTTTGTAATGGCATTAGTTCAGTATGCGAACATTATATGCATCTTGTATACAAATAAACTACAAAATATCCTAAGTTTTTAATTTCAGTCATTTTGTACTAATGAAAATTTGTACGTAAAGCTTTATTTCTTTGTCTTATTTGTTCTCAATTTGACGGTTTTAAATTAACTGAAATAAGCAGAGAGCACTCAGGTGTATGATCTGGATAATTTAACGAGTTGATTACGCAGACTGAAGTCTTTTAAACACCAATACAGTTGGAACTAATTAAGATAAAATCTATCCACAGAAAAAAACGAAGCTGAGAAGTTTTAGTGCGTGCTTTTCTAGTCAAATTGCTTATACCAAATTATTTGAGAAAACTACACTCCGTACGCATTCGTATGTGGATTTTTAAATGTTACTAAGGAGTGAAGTGCCGTTTTTCATGCCATTTTAGAAAAATTGTGCATTTAATAGAAATTCATGCTCTAACAGGCATAAAACAAAACTAATTTGAAAATTATAACAAAATATTTGAAATCTTTTCGATTAAAAACAGTAACTTGAGGCTTACACACCCGTCTATCCAAGTCATTTAGCCTTTGCCAAAGTCTCATTAAATCGCTATTGTAAACTGATATATGCTTTTGACGTATATATTAGGAAAGCGGATGTAAATACATTTATTAATCTTAAATTAATTTTCTTTAACTCTTTTCTTCTAATAATCTTTAAAATTATACAGAGAGGCTACAAACTTCTTGCTATTCGTAAATTTCAGTGTCTAAAACTTAATGTGAATATTAGTGACTAATCCTTCAAACTTCAGCTCAAATTTCACATTCTCCATACAACAAGGTTTAAGTTCCATATTCCATTAGAAATTCATTTAGTTATTTATATATTTGTTCTTAGACGTTTCAAATCGAAATAGAGAATCACATGATTATAGTTCAGTCATATTTACGTATACTTTGTTTCTTGCTTAGAAATAACAATGAACTATATTTTAAATTGATAAATTATATTTTACATATTTATGGGTCACATCAATAACATAAATGGATTTGAAAAACATATCAGCTCGATGGAGAGGGCTTTGCAATTTAGGTATGTGGCAAATCCATGAGAAAGCTTTAGTTTAGTAACTTTCATATACTTGTAGTTTTCAAGTTTTCCCTTAGTACTCAACGCACTACGACGACTGCTGAAACTAAAAGTTATCCAGCCTGTTAATTAAGAAGTCATCTTACACCACAGTTATCGTTAGAGGTTTTGCAGAGTTAATTATATTTTTTATGAAAATATTTCAATTCACTAAGGAAAACTCTCGTGTACTCCTGGCTTTACAGTAATTGCTCAAAATACAAATTTTATCATAAAGATTTGAAAGAAAAATATGATACAATCTATTAAACAGAATTCTCCATTACATTGCTCTCGCAATGTACGTTATCGCGATGAGATACCATTTCTAAACTTTGTGTAAGTGGCCGTGGCAAAGTAACAGGATTTCGATTGGAATTTCTCATTCGCCTTGCATTTGCCCTCTTTATAGATCTCAAAACGGCAGCACAAACATCCTTGTCAGCAAAACAGAATACAATGGAAACAAAGATGCCCTGAAAATGAACATTCCACCAATCGATTTAGTTTTTCCTTAAATACTGCTTCTAAATAATTTTACCTCAGACCTATATTTTTATAAGATTGCATACCTGGGTTGCTCCAAAGAACGTATTTAGGATTCTAAAATACTTATTGTAATCACCACCGGGATTATATAAGAGGACCAAATTGTTTATTCCAAGAACCGGGAACAGAATAATTGTTGCTTTTGTTGCTGCTCTGCATTGAATTTTAAAATCTATCAATTTCCTCTAAATTTTAACAAATTGTGTTTCTTTTAAAAATTATTTGCATTTGTATTCAGTATTTTCAACGTACTTTAGCTGCGATGAGTCTGGCCGAGTAGTTGAATTACGAACCTTTTTCAGGAGGATTCTCACAATATTGAGCAAAAATATGCCGTTAATCTGTGGAATCAATGTTTTAAATAATATTTGCACAAGCTTCACCAATCATGCTCTTTAAAAAAAATTAATAAACCACACCATAAGCTCAAGGCTTATTGGTCCCAACAAAATCCACATTTCATCCATCTCAGAATATCCTTTCCAGCATTTTTCTTGAGTCCTCAAACTCATAGAAATGACATAGCCTCCAATAAATCCAGCGGGTACACCTGTAAAACCAACGGAAACTACTTAAATCAAAGAGAGCGCTAACCAAGTACTAAATTGTTATCGATACCATCACAAACCCCAGCCAATTATGTAATAGACGGTAAGTTGATGGGTGGAAGCAGTCGTGACTAGACCTTTAGTCAGTGCAGCATTCAGATATAGTCCCTGAACAAACATCCAACTGATTGATGAGAAGGTTGAGTAAAGGAAAATAACAAGTATTGATTCACACAGGATTTCCTACGAGAGGCAAAACGTCATGTAAAAAGTGCATTAGTATTTACAGTCTAATCGATATTGTAAGCATAATAATTTTTTGTGCTATTTTATGTACCACATCTCTATAGCTTTCAGTGTGACCGATAACAAATGGTTCGGATATAATCAGCATGAGAGAAAATCTTAGAAGGAGAGAAAGCATCAGTTGAGCGTGAACGGTAATTCGATCACATTGCAGACACCTGCTTCCCACAAAAATACAAAGAATTTTTTATATCTATTCAGTTACATGAAATAAATTAGTTCCAAACGAATGGTTCTGTTCTATCAACAGTAACCGCAGTGGATAAAGTGCTTTATAAATGTGTGTATTTCCGCTAGACCAATTCTTGCTACGAATATAATCTCTGTCGAAAAATAAGACAAGTCTCTTGAATCTGAGTGCGGATTCCGAGAGCTGAAATGTAAGTCCATTGACCTTGCTGGTGAAAAAATCTAGCACGCAAACTGATGCATCAACTGAAACGTCATATTGAATGAATCGGAATTAATACTGTTATTATAAAGTAAACAAAACTTGCCGAAATTTGTAGAAGATTAGAAGTGAAGTTCCCAGAAAAAGAACAGACAGAATTGATCCCCAAAAGAGCATCTGATGCACCACTGGAACCAACACATTGTCCTCTCCCTAAATATTTTAAATTTAAAACAATGCCGGGATGTGCAGTTCAGAACATTTATAAATTACTTATAATAATATTGCGTAGGTAGAATATATGTCAGAGTTTACAATACGGTCCACATAAGTTTGAAATGACTTCCTGCATTCGTTATAATTCGTTTCGGTGCCGTCTTTCCAGGTCCCATTCATTAAGCATTCGCGGTGGGCGTAACCTTTAAGAATAAAATGAGAGAATTATATGACTAACAAATAATTAAGTAGCTCTTCAATTCATTACCTTGTAAAAGATCCGAATAATGTGCATAAGACTTATTGAAAATCTCGGAACAAAGCATTTTAATTTTTAATCCTGGTGGTGTTGGTGGCCAGCAGTACACACTGTCCCAAACAGCATGGCAGAATGGCTCTAAATCAAAATGTGTTTTATTTGTTATGTTAGACCCAACAGTAAAAAACAATCATGACTAATTTGCAATTTCAAACTATTTACCTTTGACAGATACACCAAACGTATGGTTTGACATATTTTCAAAGAGACAATCAGTGCCCACATCAGAATCCACTTCCACTACCTCAATCATTTTCTTAATTATCCCAAAAATAAAGTGGATTTAAACTTTTAACACATGTTTTAAAATTAAACTATTGCATATCTTTCTACCGATTTAAATCCTGAAGTGAAACCTTAAGCCAAATTTAATTAAATAGAAAAAAATTAAACGAAATTTTAATTAGTTGTTTGTCTCAGGCTCAACTAGTTTTCTTGCTATTACTAGTCATTTGTAGAAACCAATACACCAAATTTCAATGGCTTGGGGCGACTTAAGAAGTTTTTAGAGCACTGAACGATACCGCACTGCTTTCACTGAATTCAGGCAATACGTTATGCTGCAAAGCCCGGTGTAGACTGGTATTATCTTTTCCAAAGGATTGTACTTTTCTGCCCTAACACAAGAAGCGTATTCAAAGTCCATAAATCGAAACCACAGAAAAAACACGTGAAAAGAAACGTGAATTTTCGACAGTTCAGATCTGAAATTCGTGCTCATGTGTTTCTACTAAATAAAAGAAAGAAAGTTGGATGTGAAAGGTTTATGCAAAGACAAGCGTTTCATAACTACTGTAACACATTTATTCGGTAATATTGGTGAGATATTTAATGTATCCAACTATTGAGATTATTATTGTTCTCTCATGTCTTCACCTCAGACACACAGCACAAAACATGAGAAAAACTAACAGGTGGTCAGGAACAGTATAGGCCGCCTTTCTCACCAACAACTTGAAACCTAAATCATGAATATTTATTTTTGTCAATGGACACCATAATTTTTTAAACACGAAAGGTCAATAATTACACTAATATTATGTAATATCTACCAGCATATAAAATATTACACTATAAACTTTATGTTCCTGAAAGTTCATTGCTATTATTACATCAATGTAAAAGGAATTCAACTGTCCATGAATGTCATAGTCTTCTAAAAATTTAAGGATAATAATGCAGTTGGTAACCGTTGCATCAAAATACTTTCTATGTTGTAAGTTTTAGATCTCAAAATGGTAGTTTTCAGCTTGTAGCTGATAAAATACAAGCTAAAATTGGTGCTTCAGCAAGAACAGGTTTTGAATTGAAATCTTCACAAGTAGCTTTCACCGGACTTGAGCTCCTTAAACAGAACAGATTTCTATGTGTCTAGACTTGGTCGTATAAGCTTTGCTAGGCGAAAGAAGCAGATAAGTTTTATACTGAAGTCATGAAACCATTGAACAAAATATCGTCATAATGTGTACCGGATATATATGCCTATAAACTACTAAAGTAAAATAAAAGAGATTTGACAGGTGACTTCCTGTACAAAATAAGTAAGAGCATTAAAGCTTGTAGATGGGCACGGGAAGGAAATGAAACTGACATTGCAATCTTTAGTGTGGCTACTTAGTCTCCGAGACTAATACATTTAATAACCTGTCCTATATGCTTGTCTTAAGCAGAAAACTAAATCTTAGTTGAAAGGCGTTAGTTTTCATTGCAATAGGTAAAACATAAACCACATATTAGATGATAAAGCAGAAGTTTTTAAGGAATTAGAAAGCAAGTTGTGTTGTTCAAATAAAGTGACAAGCCAGGGACTAATGCCAAAAATTCTAAAACCTTTTGTAATGTACGATAAAAAGGTGATGGAAAATTTTCATAAATGTGATCCTTTGGAAACGACTAGTTGCATAAGACATTATGCTTATATGATATAACATAATGTAAGAATATATATATACTGCCGGTATATTTTTACAGAAAAAATTCCATTCCTCAAATTTTCATAAAAGTACTCAGCTCAGTACTTAATACTTATATCTGATAGCTTGATACCATTGACTGTGGAATTTCCAAAGTAAGAGGAAAGTTACAGAATGTAGAGAAAACCTAATTTAATTCCTCTTAACAATGCAAATACATTTGCGTCAATTTATATATCAGACTGAAAGCAAACGAATGGATACAATTTGAGACATCTGTCTGATAATGTGCACTTCTTAGAATGTTTCTTCTTGAAAAGCTGCATTACTCTACTCTAAGGGGATCTTCAACATGTCAGAGTCTCCAAAATGGTTGGAATTCTGTTCCACTGTACAAATAAAATTGTGTTTCTACTTATTCGGTAACAAAATTTGATTTCCTTCTTGAGGCATGTTTTTTCAACTAACTGCACTATGAACACACAGACATATCAAGAATCATACTTATTTACCTTTTTGGAGTCAGTTTAATACATCAAATATAAATTATTACATTTCTTAGGAAATAGAATTTGTCGGAGACACCGCTAATCAAAAGAGGCATAAGGCTTCAAATACTTTGATATGCATCGGAAGTTCAAAAATGATAACAATGATTCATCATAATAATTTATGCATGTCGTGCATTATTGAAATGCAATTTGATAGTTTCTTTTGTACTTCAGTCATCTCAAAGCAACTCTACTGACAATGGAAACCGAACCAAGTATTAACCAGCATAAATATGGCTAAAGAAGGAAACCCAATATTTCTTCTGTTTGTTTAATGCAATGTAGAAAAACATATGTACATAGCTTGGGGAATCTTTGAGATTTCTGCTGACAGAATTTCAGGCATATGTTTATTGCTTGGCTGCTCATATAATGTAGACTTTGTTTTCCTACAGTTTTTAAAAATCGGATAATAACATCTAATACAGAGCACGGTAGTCACATTCAGAACTCAAATTGAATACGATAGCTTGTTCTATTAAAACGAGTAGCATGTAATGATTTCCAAAAACATCAAAGCAGAATAACTGGAAAGACATATTCAGGCATATGACATCATTAAAATAGATGAAATGAAGAACAAACTACAAGTCATAAAGGTAAAATCTCGTTAAATATAGCGTATTAGTAATAGCATAGCCAAAATTCAGAAGAATTGGATGGAATGTCAAAAGTGAGCAGTTTGTAACAGACTTCCCTTATGAACCAACAAACAATTATAATTGAAAGCATTTGACATATTCACTATAAAATTCTGTTTCATATGATTTGTTAAGTCATATGTTTTTCCTTATTTCAAATGCTCATAAGTGCTGATTAAAGTTGTTAAAAGGAATATATAGCAAAAAACGTAAGGACTATGTGAAAAAAATTTCATGAGATGCACAATATTGTACAACAATAGTTCATACAGAAGCAAAAATTTTTTATGCTATTAAAAATCTGCTTAAAGAGCTGCTGTTTAGAAACTGTTTTCTTTATTTATAAATAGCTAATCTTCTATAAAGCCAGTACGTAACCCCAATTTCATGCAAGTACTTCTCTAACGCCACACATATGTAGTTCTGAAGAAATACATGCATTGTTTTGGCCATAAACCCAACAAGCTTGCACATACATAATATTATATGAAGAAAACCCCTTTCGATTTGGTGACAACCATGTGAATATCTTTGTACTCTGTCCACATCGTAATTGGGTTATAATACAAATTCTATTTTGAAGGCTTCAAGTTTTAACGTTAATGATATTTGTGCTGCCTTTAAGGCAAAACAAACTATCATCATGTGCTCATTATGAGCTTCACATATCAAAGTCAAATATACCTAGAAACGCTTTTATAGTTTTTGCTCTTTGCTTAATATAATCTAGCTTAGCATGTATTAATAGTAGAAATTTATGGGCTTCAAAAGTCCATTTGAGAATTAAATGCTCATATGAAAATTTTGCATGATATTAATTATTTTAATTCAAATATAAATATATCCAAGTATTTTGTACATAAATTGTTTTGTAAGGATTGTATTATCCTCTTTCTACTATGAGTACGTGTGCAGCTTTTTAGCAAATATGTTTTTCTGTTCATAAACAAGTAATTTTAATATAAAACTATTGCTTTTAACCTATACGTTGAGTTTCCCTTCGAAACATGAATGTTACACGTGTCGACTACACGTACATCTATAAACTTTTATCAACTTAAGATTTATTTTAATAGTTTTTCTTGCTATTTTTTATGACAAAAACTTGTGGCAAGTGTGTAGACTGTATTTACATATTTATAGCTGCAGAATAAAAACATTTACAGATCATGTTAAATTATTTTCTGCTAGTTTTGTAATTTTAGATTGGTCTAGAAAACTATTAATATAGGCTACAGTTGGCCTTCCTGATGATTCAAGAAACGATGAATTTATGGATTCGACAGCAGACCAACAACTGTTACATTCTGAATTCACTTTACAAATAAATTTTTACCCTTATTAACAAACAGTCTGCGACTTCCCAGCACCAAAAGTTTGCTACTACATTCATAATCTTATTGATATAAACGATTGGTCACACATTTTATTGCCCTTACTGAGTAATAACGAAGAGTAGTTAAGTTATTATTGAATAGACATTTTTATTTACTACAGGTGTCAAGAGATTTTCCGAAACTTTATATAACTATAAAGTTCCAGGAGTCAAAAAATACTTTACAGAAAAACGCGTTTTAAATTGAATAAAGGAATTTTTTGGAATTAGTCTTCAAACATACATTTAATAAGTTAGCATTAATCTTTGGAATTCTGAATGAAAATTTTGTTTTTAATTCATAAGTGCGTAGCACGTAAAACCATAGCATTTTTATTATTCCTCATTCACGCATTCAAGATTTAGATTTTAAAAACAAAAAAAATACAAATGACAATCTATAAGTAAGTTTAATATATAAAATCCGATTTGCAATATTTAAATGCAAAATGGACTTATCAATCAGCATTTAAAATTCCAGATACTACAAAATTTTCCATAGTTCTGCAATTGCATTTCACAATTTCGGAAAAAAACATGTAATAATAGACTTGCTGGATGCTGCTTCATTAAGATTAGCTTTAATTTCTTGGGCTAATGAAATTTGGCTACCAGATTCTTATGAAAACGACGCGGACTTTCAAGATACGCATTATCAAAATGCGTTTATGTTTTCTCTCGGATAAGGCTAATTTTTACTTCGCAGAGATTGCTTAAGTTTACATTTCATAAAATGTATTCTATACTGCTATTGTTGGATTTAAAATTTTACAAATTCACAAAAGTTCACCAGGATCGAGCGAGATACGAGTTTATCCGATCAACAGCATTCGCTGCAAAACAAGAAGCAATTATCCTCCTTCTAAATGTAAAAATCATATTCTAATATTTTCATCTCCAAATAATAATTGAAATCAGCAAGTGCATAAGTTCTAGTGATAAAGGTTCTTACTTTCAAATTTTTAACACCTTTCTTTAGGTGAATCTTAAGTCAATCAGCGCACTCCTTCTACTTTGATTTTTTTCCAACATCCATTCAGTAAGCGTCTTTTGTCTTAAAAAATGGAAAACTGTAAATATTTGAAAAGAGTGAATATTAATGCAACGAAAAATTCTTGCTGAAGTAAAGGTATACCGCAAGCCTTAAAATAAAACAAATGAATATGCTAGTAGAGTACTACTTGAATAACCTCCTGTTGACTTTTCTCCTGAAGCATTTAAAGGCCAGTAGTAAAAACTATCTCACGTAACGTTGCAAAATAACCTTGAAAAGAACAATCATGTTGGTCGCATAATAACAATCAGTAAGAGTAGTATGTATAGTTTATAGTTACTTACGTGAAATTATATCAGAATTACCAACGTTGATGCATCTCATAATGAATGAGTCCTCCCCCGACGCTGAACTAATGCCATCAGACTTAAAATAAGAAGAATCACGTAATCATAAGTTATTCCATGTTTTGCTGAATAAATATCTAACCAAGAAGAATTTCCATATTTTAATGATAATTTATTATCATTATTAGTTGCTGCGTTGATTTTTACGATAAAAAGGATTACCTGTTTATTAATGTGGAGTCAAATAGGCGTTGTTACGTAATACAGGTGCGCACAATACTGCTCCACAAACCTTTTTGATTCAAAGAAGAAAATAAACAAAAACTACCTACCTTGAACAGATGTTGGCAGGAGACCAGCCAAAATGAAACTGGTTGGGGTTTTGTGTGGTACATCACGTTTTTGTGAGCACAAATTTCACTCTGAAGCAGCATACTTGAGTGGAAGTAGAGCTAGTCTTAGAGTAGTGGTATACTACCTATATTTACTCATGAAGTAATGTTAGTATAAAACATGAATAGGAAAATGTATTTGGTGATTTGTAAAACACCAAATTCTTTTTCAATGTCCACCTATTAAAACCCCAGAATCAATCATGCATAACCGAAACAATCAGAGTAATAAAGCTTCGATTTAAACCTCGTGAAAGCAAAAATTCTCCTAAGTTTCAAGAAATAAAACATTTTTGTTCAAACATATTCTATCAACCAGCTTTTTAGATTTTGACCACTTGCCCACTCTTTTATGTCCAATTATTTTTTCTTCCAGTCCAACTGTTAGACACTTGAATCTGAATAATGTGGTGTGATCTCATTTTCCAATCGCTGAGTGGTCAGTCTTTTTTTAAATCTTTACATGTTACATTTTGCAAGGTACATATAAGGGATCAAACGATGTAGATCCGAATAATGAATTATGTCATAGAGAATTGGGGTTTTGCACATATCGTGAATGCAATGTTAGTAATACTGTAATACATGAAATATTTCAGCATGTCAGCTCTATGCTCCTTCAAATTAGAACGTCAAATCTCCAACATGTATATTTGAGAACTCATGTGGTGTTTTTTTGTGTTTGATCAACATGTTCCTAGGTGAAAGCATCTTAGTTGCTAGCAGAAAAGTGGGATCTCTTTCGGAAGCTAGGAACAGTTACAAATAGACTCTTCATGTTTCAACACTACACAGGATTTTCTCCTTACTTTTCTCTAGTCGCCCCATTTATCTACAAATTTAGAAAGTTGTGTAGTGGAAATTCAAAAGAGCAAACTAAAAGTTTCATAGTTCAGTTGATGCCTTCTCTGCTTTCACTTCTTCGTTCTCTTTTTTCTCTTTTTGATCTTAACTTCTGAGCCTTTTGTCAATGGTCATATTAGCACATACAGAAATGGGGTTGATCACACAAGTCTCGAGGAAATTTTTTATTAAAGCAATCTAATGTTAAACTATCCCTAAAAATGCTTATTTCTGGATTCCGGAATTAATGAATATTATAAATAACTTCCCAAAAATCATTTTGATCGGATAAGATATCTTGCTTAGGTTAGATCTGATCATTGCCAAGCTACGATGTATGTTCTTTTCTGATTAGGTCTTTACACTAACGGAGAAGCAAGCTTGCCAATCTATCTGTAGTTGTCGGGAAAGTTGAATTTTTTCTGAAAAATAGCGTAGTGTAATGCAGTAACATAGCACATATGATTCCTATTTTTAGTACTATATTTAAACTTTTTTGCACCAATTTACAATATTCGTAAAAGCACTCAAAACTGCAAATTTATTTGCTTCCTTCAATGTCTAAAATTAGCTTGCTTGAAGTGGCAAATTCCAGATTTTTTATGTGAATCTATTTGGGATTTTGTATACCTTAAATTAGAAAAACCGGAGTTAACAATTTCTTGGAGTTGTAATACCAGGCGTTCAAATCTGCGCAAACCTCCACACACACAAAAATAAAACCATCACTTGCTTTTAACATTTATTATTTTGTTCAACATCTCTAAAATCTTAGGATGATTGGCTCTTCACTAAAAACAAAAGCAATTTTTTTAGAGTGCCAACGCAGACAAGATGAACTTTTTCTGGCTTGTAAATCACGTGTTGAGTACTTGTTTAAATAGAATGCTGGGAAAATAAACAGGTGCATCACAAAATGTTTACAAAAATAAAGCCTCAAGACTAGGTAAGCAGCGAATTGTTTCTTGCATCCTACGGGTTCCTGTAGGACTTCAAATACAGACAGAAATCTAGGCTATACGATTTTGTGAACCTTTTTGAAAAAACATACCAGAAAACCAGTATCTATTAGCAATCCATTGTTACTGGTTATTTATTTTGTGTTTATGTGCTTTTTGGCGAATTTTAAAAATCGCTTCATGGTCGTGCCTGTAAACCTTGCCGTTATCTCCAGGTAACTTCTTTTTACTGCTACTAAAGATGTCATTGATAACACGCAGACCGTTTATTGATCCTTGAATTAATGGTTCTAGAGGTAGACTGTTGACAGAGCGTAAGCAACCCGTAAACTTATAGTTGTTAACGATATTGAAACGACAAAGCGGCAGATAAACAGTTCAAATCATAGAAGAGCAAAGGAGTAGAGAAGAATTTTTAGACAAAGTGAAACCGAATTCACAAGAGAAATGACTGTAAGTAGAGTTGCCTGTGCTGTCCATAGGGATAAACCTACTCAGAATGATTTCAAGCGCTGGAAGAAAGCATTCTTTGAAAAAATGAATACCAAATATTTGACATTACTTATCAGGCGACACACTATGCAATGTCGACTGGGATGGGATATACTGCTGGCCACCTATTCCAGTTGGTACCCAAATTCACAGATCTTGCTCAGAAATATTCAAGGATTCTCATCTACAGAATGCAGGAAACCCAAATGGTTTTT
>JAQIXX010005048.1:0-14766 GCA_034700605.1 Willowsia nigromaculata | reverse complement strand
GGTGCCCGGTGACCGTGCCCAGATTTTGGGCACCGGGCACCGGTGCCCATTGAAGCTATGCTGGTGCTGCATATTGAATTCCTTGGATGAACCCAGCAATGCTCGTTTAGAATGTTGGAGTTGAGGCATACTACTACGCACAATTTTTTGAGCTACGGAAAGTAAAATTGTCAACAAGCAGGAACGCTATTTTCTATAAACAGTCAAGTATGTCCTTCATGACAAATGAAACGGAAAGGGCCGTGCCATAAAATGATGTACTTTTTAGTCAGTCATTGTTACACTTTTCCGCGTGCCTAAGCACAAAAAGATGTTGAAAAATTATCCCTGCCATTAAGGTAAGTTTGTCCAATTTTTAAAATAAAAATGTCTGTTCATGACTTGCAGGAGGGTAGAGAAATGAAATTCTTTTAAAACCTTGAATGTTACCCGAGATGAGAGCACTTTAATTTTACTTACGTATCTTAACAAAAAAGTACTTGCAACAACTTTTTGGGATAGGTAGGTAGATTTTATGAGGGAATATAGTAATAACAGTGTTTACTCAACATTGTAGGTACTTGCTTTCTGAATGAATGGAGGTACTATGTCGTACCATACTTAATTTGAAAGGATATCACTCAGATATCAGACTCATTGTTATGTTGCTAGATGCAGTCTTGGGATTGAAATGGAAAGTGAAAAAGCATTGAAATGCACTGGAATAGAATTTTATACTTACGACTACTTCAACAACCCATTACTTACCAAATAACAAAACTTTGTGGTTTTCCAACCTCTAATAATCACTAGTCAAGTAGTTGACATCAGTTTTTCTTAAAGATAAATGCCTTTTTAAGCAGGACCGTTTAAGTGAAAGGTTACAAGTTTCTCTGACAGATGCTTTCAAAGTACAGACAACATAGTAGACTACAACAGACGACATTGGAAGATGATAAAAGGGATTGGGTCGATTGGGAAGTTTTTAAAACTTATTATTGCGTTGTTGCAATTACAATTTGAGGGGATATGATATGTAGTGTCGTATTGCTTTGATGAAGCTGAAAGTAAGGTTTGGGTAACAGCATGTGCTTTAATTGTTGTATGGATTGGATTTGATTGGAATCAGCTTAAAGAGGGGGTCTTCATTGACATGTCAATATAATAATTATATAAGTTACCTAAGAAATTTGCTACCATCCAGTTCCCAGGTGCAAATTTGAATATCATAATCTTTCCCTTTCTTTTCATGGAGTCAGATTTGGTGTGTTTTGATAAAATAATAAATACGCCAAATAATAATAATAATTTTTATGGTTATTAGTTATTATTATTTCATGTAGATATTTCATACTGATTTGCTGTTGATTGGAATTTTCAACCATCCCTACCAGGGCTATAAATGTTTCGAAACGTGGGAGTTAAACACTTGAAAAAATTATTCAAATAATCACATCAGTGATATACATGCATAACATATATTTGTCTCACTATAGTCAATAGTTAGTACAACCAAGACTAGTTGATATCGATACACTATTGATCATGCATTCCAATTTAAAATGATTGTTTGAAAGACGAAGCATAAAAGAAATCTTATTGACGCAATATTTAAAAATCTTGGAGGAAGGGATGTGTAATTTCAAAATATTTGTGCTCGCTCATATATACGAATGTCAATTCAATTCACAGATTTGCTGTCACGTTTGTTTAGTTTTTCGTCTGGACGTTTATAGACTTCGAGACTTTTGCATGTAACATTTTGCTCGCAGGGTATAGGTGGATAAATAGTGCATTTGCTCCAATTGTCCTTTTTTTATTGAACAATCTTATGAGCTTCTTTTGTATAATATTGCTTTAAATAACGTTCAAGGTTTTTAGTAGTTACGTAGTTGTTTTTCATCTCACTCACTGGTTAAAATGGCTCAAGAACAAGATAAGTTTTATATGCACGTATTTTGTGGCAAGATATGTTAACAATTATAATCATTTACGGGCTTTGTTGCTATAATTTACTGTCTTGTGTAAAGTTACAGTTACAGTTATGACTCATATTGTTTATGCATTACTCATAAATTGTGAGTAATGCACAACAAAAATTGTTATAGACATGCAGAAAATCAATTGAAATTGAAAATCGCACACTCTACCTTGAAATTTTCTATAGAAAAACCAGTACAAATTCATACAAAGGATTAAATCATTAAAATAAAGTACATCGCATGAATAATGTTTAAAAAATCCTTCCCATTCAAATTATTTTTATCATGATTTTTTACGCATTTACTTTAGCTCAAAATGCAAAACATAAAAAGTAAGGTTATATTGTACACGTAACTGAAAAACTATTGTTGCATCTTAACCGCGTCCTACCACAATGAACTTCTTGAATGACTGAGATTGCATCTCTGAACTCTGCAAATGTTCTGGGGCAGACGTGCTTCTCACAATTCCCCAAACATATTTAATAATAAAAAAAACTGACATCATGCAAAAACTCTATTCCCCTCCTTGCTTCCACATCAAGCAAGCTGTGTTTTAGCAACAAAAAAAGAAGAAGCTAAGATAAGATACTGTACCCAGAAGACAAATCGAAAATTGCATAAATTCAGTTGATCCCTACTCTTCCATTCTATATCCATTTATTCCATTTCCTTTCGTTCCTTGTTTGCATTCATTAAAATGGACAAATAAAGTAATAAATATTCTGAAATAGTGGAAACGAGAGCTGAAAACTTTCTGGATGCTCTGCAACCACTGCTCACTGTTTTGTCCCTTCTTTTCTCTGGCAAATAAGGAGACTGTCACAAAAATAAGATTTTATTGTTATTGCTTCTTCCCAACAATCACCATGCCACTTGCACCATCATTACTGCTTAACCTTTAACTGTCCTCCAATAAATGCTGATCTCCTTATAGAAAATTTGTATACATGTTCATTATAGATCTAATATCCATGGTATATATTTTCTATTGGAATTTCGCAACTTCTTCTCCGTCGTTGTCGTCAGAGCTCATGTTCTATTCTCTTATCAAATTTTACTCGGTTGGTTGTGTTTTCATGACGGAATATTTCCCCATGCAAAAATCGAAGCTCATCTGCTGAAGCTCAGAGAGTACGACTATTTTGTCTTCATTTTTTATTATCAAATGCATTCCAACGGCAATTGACATTTAGTTAAGAGTGAAGTAAGCAAAAAATAAAATGTTTTCATCATATCTCTCCACTTCTCTCAATTGTTTTTCATGACGCAAAATAATTCTACCGTGGTAACATTTGATAGAAAAAAACAAGAGAAAAGACAATAATCTTTTATGAATTATTTGTCCTTACAAAAACTCACATCAAATTTCGCCAGTCTTTTTGGTTGATTTAGTTGGCTTGCTATGGCAGTGAAATAAATGTAAAATAAGGGATGAAAAAAGAAACGAACAAAGTTTCTAGAATGAAATCTTGACCTACACTCAACAACTTTCTTATGCAACCTCAATAAATTCGATAGAGGTCAAATCCTGCATATTTTCGAATAACTTTTAGGAAGACATGGTACATAAGCTTTCATAGAACATTTTTCTTCAGAGATGAAAGTCATAAAAAAGGAATAGAAAATGAGAAAGAAAGTGTACAGATGCAGAAATAAATGCAGAAAAATGAGTTTTTTCATAACGCCATTGTATGAACCGATTTATGAAAAGAACGAACACAAAAAGGTGTGAAGAAAGCGTTTTTTTCTGGCACATGTAGCCAATGCGTTTTGAACTTTGAATGCATTCAAATCTTGATTTCATGGTCGAATAACTTATAAATGCAGTTTGGAACAAGAATGAAAGGATTTTATGACTAAATCTTTTCAAAATTTCAATTCCATTTTATCGCTGAGGATTTCTAGTCCAATTCACACTTGCAGTAGTATATCGAGCTTTGTGAACTTTTGATGTAAAAACTCAACGAACAATGAGTAAGCCGCACTAAACATCATCTCATCTTTTTGGACGTTGGAGAAGAATGCTTTACAGTTATATTAGAAATCGCCAATAAACGAACGGATAGCAACTCTTTTTGTTTTTAGACAGAGATACATATTTAATTATTAATTACAGTAGAGCAGTTTGAAGATCAACTCATCCAGTATCTTCATTTACAGTTCATCCAGTGAAGAAAAGTTCGCACAACCCATTTGCCATTTGGAATGTGGACATTGGGGGAACTGGATGTTAAATATTTTCACATTATATTCCGTCTGGCGTCACCAGCGACATCGAGACACTTGATATTTAATAGCATTGTAGATACTATGCGATTACGAGATGAGAAGATGAGGCATATATATAGAGATAACTTGGCTGCAAAGAAGTCCCTACGCTTTTATAAATCTTTGATGAAGCCTATACTCGTATCATCTGAAAAAAAACACAATATCTTTCCAGTCAACTATTTATGCAATGCAATGACATGTTTTTTAAACAATTTTGTTTATTCTGCAAACATTTTTGCAATCTTGTACCGACGAGATTATATGCCTAAGTAAAATTATGTACTTATTTGGAACTGAAAGTTGCTGCTCATAGCTACTAGAGCACAATGCAATCTTTGTTGATGCTAGAAACTTTCAAGAGAAGATCGGTTAGAGAATAATAATGCCAAAAAGTACAGATATTATTCTTCTCAAAAAAATAAATAGTTCTTTGAACTATAAATTTCCAGGGATTTGTCCAAAAATCTAGTAGACGAAAGCCTACGGAGGAAATATATTTGTACCTATATACCCTACACACATGTGTGTCATCTTTTAAATATATGAACGCATAATGCTTCTCTCCTCAAAAAAGTGTTCGTGCATTCAATTCGTTTGAGATTTCATTTTATTCAAGTTATGTTCTGGGAGTTGGGGAGTTGCGTTCGTTGAAGAAAAAAATATTTAAGAAGAAACCACGACCGTCTCAACTCTTTCGCACAGTACATACAGCTAGAAGACTACTAGAGCAGCACGAGACAGATAAAAGGATAATATGCTTATCATTTCCAGAGTTCCACATGCAATGCTCAGTGCACAGAAGGCACGCAGCAGACAAGGCAAGACAGCTATATAGGTAGATCTTATTTAGGTACCTTAAACACAGTATACTTTTTTTGAAAATAAGTCAGGAATTCTCCAAACGACGAAGACGAGACGATAACAGTAAGGGATTACATGGACAGGGGTAATATAAACTTATAATGGGAGAAGGAACGATAAGATATAAAACGGAACATTTGTCTTGTAAAATTGCTTACTAAGACTTAATGCGGCTTATTACATGCCTTTTATTCATTAGGCGAAGTAGTGGAAGCAGTTATATGAGTGGTTTTCATGTTGTATGCACACAGACAAACACACATTTTTATGGGTATTCACACAATATGTAGGTTTCTTATTGACCCCAAAGGTCTTCAGCAATTCATTTAATGGAAAAAGATCTTTCTTTGGTGATATCTCTTTCCCACGGTTGCGCCTCCTCTTTGTGCCTTTCACTGCTAAACATACATATATGCAAAATACAAGGAGGAAACTCCCATAGGAAGTAAGCAAGATGAAAGAGGTTGAGTTGCACATGGCACCCGGTTCCACAGCATAAGACAGACAATAAATGGTGTGGATACCTAAGGGCCGTGATTTTAAGAGAGGGCAACGACATTCTCAAGTCTCGCTAAAAATCAGAAATGAAGTTCCGAAAATGGATGCACACCCACCCCTTGCATTAAACTCCGTTAAATTAAACTATGGGATAGGGCACATGGTTTTAGCATGTCAAATAAATGTAAAAATTCACTCATTTAATTAAAAATTGCACATCACGTCTGACAAGTTAGGAATTCCTCCTTTTAAATTATGAGCAAAAATTATAATTATGAATATGCAAAAAGCGGATATCGCGTACAAAGACGTTGTGCATGAAAGTGCCTTCCATTTCTTTCCAATTTTCCATAAAATGGCATTATCTTCATTAAAAATTATTGCTAGTGACTCATTACTGGTCCCAATAAAGTGTTAAGTCACTCTTTCCACTTAATTATTTCACTTTATTTTTACTGCATCTACGACTGTGTTTAGAAGAGAAGCTAAGTTGTAAGTTCAGTTGGCATCTGACAAGATGAAAAATAAAATATAGAGATTTGTTAAACCCTCATTGTAAGGATGGCTAAAACGTAATCGTGAGTATCTGTAGTTTTAGCGATAAAAGAAGAACGGATAGGGGGAGATTTTTCGATTTTTTCAACATGACATGGTACAAATGACAGAATCTTGTTATGTTTTGCACTTCTATTGTCAATGTTAAGACAGAATTATTAAGACGAAACTAAAACACTGCGATTTGAAGTACCGCAAGTTAACTTTTGATGTATGCGCATTTATACAATCTACGTATCCCGTACAATCCAGACTAAGGGAAGAGAAGATATCATACATGTCTTTGTGAAAGAAAAAGAGATCATGACAATCTCAGGCACAATTTCATATTCTTTGATTGATTAAGTTTTAACACAATATTTTCAATTTCCGAGGTAATCATTCCGTTCCAGTGACATTTTGTGTTTGCTGCGTGTGTCTTGCGTTCAGTGTTTCAGCAGCACATTTAAAAAATTGGACTATCATATCGGCTTGAAAACAAATTTGTCTCGCACTAACGTGATTACCAAATAACTTTAAAAGAAAAAGTAGCAATATTTCTTTCTTTCCTTTTATCCCTTTTATACATTTAAATACGTTCAATCAAACTGTCTTCGTGTCTTTCTTGAAAGAAAAGAACATTTGAAACAAAAGTTGAATAATGGCATACAAGAACAGGTTTCTGTTAATTTTATTGATTTTGGGGCAATGCTGGACCGCATTTTCCATGGAACAGCTTCAAGCCGACGGATCTAGCTTTAGTGATGGTTAGAATTTGTTCAAAAACGTTTCTTCTAAAATTCCTTTTTAAAGGTTGTAACTTAAAAAATGTGAAAGCATTCATCTCTTCTTGATATGATTTAGCAGGCGACTCTGACGACAGTTATTATCAAGGTGACAACGGTTTCGTTTTTGTAAATGAAGACAGTGACAAGTTCAATGACAAGGAGGAAAAGGTGGAGGCAGTGTCGGAAAAGCCGTTCAAACTGGTGGCGAGCAAAGGGTGAGCTATCACAATTAATTTTAAGTTATATTTTGTACTTATTTAACATATTTTTCTAAAGCCATATCTAATAGACTTATCTTCCTGATTATTTCATGTATGCGCTTAATTTCATATTTCAGAGACATAACGACGGTTCCACCTCCAAACACAACGGCGCCAAGTGGGTTATCACAAAATACTCCAGTCTACATGCCACCAACCCGACCAACTGACCCACCTGAGGAGAGCAGCATTTACGCTTATTCAACATTTACTAGTACTATGAGTATGTTTACTAGTCAAACAAGTACACATTTACTTATATGAAAATACTAATTGATTTTTAAAGGACTTTTTTTTGCATTTCAGTTTTGATAGTGTACTTCGTCTTCTTGGTGATAGCCTGTTCGTTTCTTGCTATGCTTATGTTTTTGTGTGTGGCTCTCATTGAGAAAAACGGATTGTCTCTTCCTCGAAACCTATCATTTGCCACGCGACTAAATCCTCTCGTATCATCGCCACCAATACCAATCCGTCGAGGAGGAAACAAAACGTGCAAGGAATTACCTAAACGTGTAAGGGCTAATAACCAAGTTAAGATTAATATGCCATGTGCATTTGAGTGTGGAATGACATACCGAAGCCTAGTAGAGGAATACTGAGATTGACGGTATATGACATCATGTTTAGTAATTTTAATTACAATAGTTAGTTCATAATATACTGATGCTGATGCTGTCATTAAAAATGATTATTATCTGTAGTGGGGTGAGATTCATTACTAGAACGCTAAAACCTTAATTGCAAAAAGTTTAATCTTAGAAATCTATTCTAATCATAGTACTTGCTCTAACTTTAAGTATGGATTAATCATTAACCTTTAGTGAAATAAATTACTGAATACAGACGTAATGAAAATATAGCATACACAAGTAACATGTAAAAATTATAACATTTTTATTTAATTTTATTGTTGATTATGAATGATTAATATACAGAATTATAAAATATTACACAAATATACAACATCTTTAAACCATAATTTAACAACCAAATACATTAAATAAATAGTTTTCCATATTAGATCATTATTATTTAGCTACATTTAAATATTCATTACATATACTACATAGTGATAGTGATACAAGATTTGTATTCTGTATTCATTCTGCGTTATTAAAATAACATCTATAAAATCTGTATTTTACATAAAAAAATGTATTGTTCATTTTGGAAATCTATAAGTTATAATAATAAATTAATAGCCATTTTCATACACATTCGTTTGACCCATGCACCAAATTGACATTAGATTGAATGACGCCGACCAGGCTCAGAAGGCGGGACCTTATGGTACACTTGCATATACTTGAACATCGAGTGAAAGTTTATGGAAGGTGGCTGAACAACTTGATACTCTTGATTTCCATCGATTTCATCTGAAGCGTCGCGTTCCTCTCCATCTTCTAAATTGCTCTCATCTCCATAACCCAATACTGCAACCTCCCAATCTCCTAGTAACGACAGCTCGGGATCCTCCTCAGTACACTCATACATGGTTTCCCATCCTTCTAGAACACTCACGTCAAGCTCCTCTTGCTCAAACAATGGAGAGTCGAAGGAAGTATCTACTTGGGTGACATCGTGTTCCGCAGCTATACACAACATTAAAGAAAATGAAATAATTAGACAAAATGGTAAATATTATATAGTTACTGTGTCTAATAATTGATTAGGAGTTCATCAGAGGGCTATATTTACTCTTACCTTTTTTTTGCCTTTCGTGTTCGAAATAATAATATCGATGGTGAGACCGGAGCATCTTATGTAAAAGTTGAAAAGTCGGTGAAGTATCCGTAATCAAGACCATCATTTTGATCAGGCTTCTTCCACACTCTAGGTAGGTTTCACCTAATATCTTGTCGGCTTGAGACACAGACCCCAGGATGTTGTAGAAAAAGTCCGCCATACTTAAGGCAAGGCCAATTCGCAGCGGTGACGTCGGTACCAAGTATCTTAGTGCTAGTTTTCGTACTAACTTGAAAGCCGTAATGCATCGCAAGGTAGCCTGTCTTTGAGTTTTCATGTATTTCGAAGTCCCAGTCCATGCAACATTGATTCCAATTAAGCGGTAAAGTAACTCGGCTTTCCTACATACGGACAGCAAATTACAGACACTTACAATTAGAGATCTTTAAATCTGCAGAAATATTTAATTTAACAGAATAATTTACATTGAGTTACCACTTACATTTTTAAATAGAAGATACGACAGACATACTTAGATCGCCCTAAACCTTTCAACAAATGATGTTTGATCAGGTAGAGTCCATCACGGATAATAATCCTGGCTTCTGTGGCCAACTGCGGCAAAAATATTTAGATTTTAGATTAATTAACTCTCAACTTAATGAATGAATAACTACTTGGCTACATAACTGATTGAATAACAAATATCTTTACCATTCTCTCCTTATAAAGTGCTTTCGGTGTTTTAATTTTCATACTAATTCTTCGCATGTTCGCGATTTCACGAAGTAAATTGTCGACATTTAGGAAGTATATTTGCAAGAACCATTCTTGCTCCTCCTTATTCAAGGGAACATCCGTCTGTACAGCCTGCCGCATTGCTAACAAGCTCTCTGAAAAAACCATAATAATAGTTTACACTAGTTAAGTACGGGGATAGAAATAGCATTAAAGTAACAACTCATAAAATAGAGCATAACATGCCACATGAGAAGCATTCATATCAAGCCTGAATAATTATGAATTAGGCAAGCGATTGAAATATTAATAGTTAATTTTAAAATTTGCTAATTCTTACTCATATTATCCCCCTCTTCGTACGCTGATTTAGAAAGGCGTATCCCCTCATTCTTCGCCAGAATTTTGTAAGTGCGACCGTACTCCCACTCTTTCAAGTGCAACTTTTTATGAAGCGTTAACGTAGGCTTCTTAGCTGCCATCGCGTTAATTACAAACCTTCAATCAAAATATGAAGTCTGCCAAGTCTTTCAAAGAGAACTACGCAAGGATGAGGTCAAATGGTCAATGATATGCTTAAAAGGTGATTAAGTAAAAAGATAAATTTAAATTCACATATTTAAACCCAAAAGCTTGATTTTATGCGGATGACAAAAACGGATGTAAAATTCTTGATGTCCGGGTCAAATTACCTCTGACTACTGAATTTCGGCTAATTACTCGTTAGGCACTAATGACTACACTGGAATCAATCAACGGCGAAAAAAGTACAGTCGGTAATGATTGAGGGCAGTTGCTGCACATTCCGATAGGCGATATGATAATCTACCCATCCACCTCATCCAACCAATGCAATCACAGCACGATACCTTCTCGCGAAATAATTGGCATGTAGAAAAATGCGAGACTATGCAAACAATGTTGAATGATATGCCATTCCACGCAAAAAAAGAGCTGTGCTGTGGCCGCTGTGGGAGTGGCTGGGTGACGAGAAAGCAGGAAAAGAAGGTGTGAAGTGTATTTTTTAGAGGTGCAGGCAGGAACGGAACGCGGTTGCGCAGAAAAAGGTGTGCAGAAAAGCATATTGTTCTGGTTGGATGGGTCGGATGGATGAAAAGAAAAAATTTGGTAGAGGGATCGGATGGGTTATGTGGGAGAGTAGGGACAGGGGTTCGCGAATTTCGGAGGGATGAGGCATTCATAACGTTCAGGAAATTGGGTAGATGTTGGAGCGCTGATAAGTAAGATGATGATTGTTGGGGAAAGATGAGATTGGCTTGTCAGCAATATGAAGGTTTTAAAAAGATGGCTTGTCACAATGCATTCATTGTGATTGAATGGCCCTTTTCTCACATCGTCAACGAGCGATGCGGTGCGGTGGGGTGCGGTGTGATGGAATGGACGATGCGAGATGGACGATGTGAGATTAGTGAGATGGATGGACGATGAGAAAGATGTAGAACAACGGGGGAAACTGACCAGCCATCAAGCAGTGTGAGGAGGGACATTTAGAACTTATTAGAATGCTGTGGATGTGACTGCCCGTTTAACATGGGGAGATCTATACTGTAATTTGGAGATTGCGACTAGCTCATCTAAGATCTTGCTGACCACCCGGAAGGAAAGCGTAATTAATTAGTGTTGGTGATCCTGATTAAGATCCTATTCAACTCACCTTTTTAATTTACTTGCTAATTATTTATTAGTCTTTTGAATTGGCTGAATTTTTTAATACTTTTCCTTACTTTCTCTCTGAAGTTCTGTTTCATCAAGTGGGTTGTAGTTGTGGGTGACAGGTGATTGCGTTGTAAGTAAATTACGTATGAAACCATTTAACATTCAATTGAATTTATAGAATAATTATCTTCATTTTTCATTACTTGTTGCATCTGCTGTATTTATTATTGCTTTTATTTCAATTTAGACGGTGAGACGAGCTATTAGTAAAGGCCAGCTGCTTGTGTTTTAATTGTGTGTGTGACAACTAACAATTAAAAATGAGGCCGATAGTTGCCTACATTTTGTTTATGACCTGGGTGTGTGTCGTGATAACTATCGTGATGCTCAACCCGTCCCCCAGGAGACCAGTCCGTGTTAGAGTTCCTGTTCCGGCGCCTGTAAAGTCTCCTGGTGTTAAGGTACGCTTCAGTGCTAATAAGAGTAAAGGCCCGGCTTTCGTTCCCAGTAACGCCAAGACATATCGACAATTCATGATACTAAATAATGCTTATCAGGAGCCCACTCCGGAGGAACTAATCAGAGCGCCGTTGACTAACTTTAATTTTGTTCGATACATGATCCTTCAAAAGCTCCAGAAATGGATGACATTCATCAGGGACATGATAATTCATCATGATGTCCGCAACCCAAATGAAGTACCCTCACCAGATTCTCATAGGTAACACATGAACCATAATAGCTCATAATAGTCCTATATCACATCACTTATTAATCAATTAATCCATTTTATAAGCCGTATATATTAATCTCGTCTTTTATTTTAAAAAAGGTCATTGTCCGCATCCGAGTCTCCTTCTGGAAACCAGCCCGCATCATCAAAGACAGGCTATAAGGATTTTCGCAACCTAATGGATGACGACTATTGTAAGTTCAAAGTCAAGCTTAACATTATTCCTCTTCCTATAATAACAGATGCATTTTAAGCGATAGACCCTGCTATAACATTAAAACCATCATATACGAACGATAAAACTAAAATGTCATTCCATAAAATTATAGGCGTTTTAAGAATATCATGACAAAACATCCTGCCATCAAATTGTGCATTACTATCGCATTTGATGGACTTTTTGTCGAAGAAAAGCATAAGTTTTTGTTGCTTATAGTAACGGCTTACAACTCTCTGGTTCATATTAGCTGGTTATATTACGCTTAATAGCCATAAAATGAAAGCTATTTTGTGCCATTGTCATTGCCATCCAGTATTCCCGACCTGGCATGATTTTATTACCCCATTTGACTCACCGTTCTTTCTTTTCTCTTTTGTAGTTCTTTACACCATTCTGCCAGGGGTCGTCATCACCACAATTGGAATTATCATCGCTGTTGTGGCAGAATTCTGCTGCACGCATCTGGATGATCCAAGAGATATGGGGTTTAATGATGGCGACTCAGACGGGGATGATGATAGGTATCTTATGGAAAGACGGTTTCTGCGAGCTAGGAGACGCCGACGTGAACGTAGTTTGGGTCCTGAGCCAGAACAACGGCCTCCGCCACCACCTCCAGCACCAGCAGCTCAGCAGCTGGTAAACCGACGTTCTGGTGGGGGATAAATTGCACTAATGGAGGAGAAAGGGTAGTAGTGGGAAGATGAAATGAATGTTGTAATTTTATGTTAGTGTTTAGTATGCTTCTTTCCTAGCCTTTTGTCTTGGTAAGTAATAAAACTATCAAAAAAGTGTACCTCTTTTTAACTCTGGAGATCCCTCGGTTGGGGTCTTTCACCTTTCTGTTTTCATCTTACTTATAATAATATTATATTTTAATGTATGTTATGAATGTTAAATTTCATGTGAAAGTGTACAAATATTTCTAATAATCTGTTACTGTCTGTTTGAATGTTCTATTGTCTACATTTTTTTATCAGTGTTTAAATTCTGTTCAAGATCTTTGTGTAAACGACGAATGTATCGTGGTTATATAATATCTATAGTTTACAATTTGATTGATCTTGTGAAGCACAATACAGATTATTGTTCTTGTTTGTTCTATGATCTTGTTATAATTTCCTGTCATCATTATGAATACATCATTACTCCTTTTTTGATATTGTTAATAAATTTTGAAATTTTCTTAATTTGTTGGAACCCTCCTTAATTTTCATCCGTAAATATTTACCAAATTATAATGAGCTTTTACATGAGAGATGTTATACTTTTTTACCATTTTTACTGAAAAGTTCCACTTTTTCCATCCTTGGTTAGGATGGAAAAAGAAAACAGGGATTCTTACTATTGCTCATCAAGTTTTTTGTTGCTTATCATATGTATTATGAGTAAACAATGTTTGTGTACGGGCTTTTTGTTGCGAAATTTGGATTTTAGAAGGAGTTTGTGATTAAAAAGGAAGCAGGTTTGAACTTTAGGGTATACTTCCCGAAAAGTTGGGCAGATTTTGCACATTTCATGTCACGTTTTGTCTTCTGCAGCTTTCATAAATTAGCTTGATCTTTCTTTGAGAGAGGTAAAGAATTAATGAACTAATTGGATGTCAAGCTGTTTCGTTGCACGTTCCCGTTTTCAAAGAACCATAATGCATGTGTGAATGATTTCAACTGAGGGATAGATAGAACAGACATGTCAAAGTTCTCTTTGACCCCACTGAACTCATAATGCAATCATTTCCGTATGCATGTGAACCATAACCAAGTCATTTCTTAGGAAAAACTTTTTCATTAATTCATGTGCAAGTGTCGCAGTAAGCAAACCTTGCATGCTTACACCTTTGCCATCATAAAAACCTCAATCATTAGCTCGGCATATGTAATCCATAATCCCCTACCACAACTGGTGATGACGATTGTGATACATGTTTGCTGAGACCTGAAAGGAAATGTTGACGGATTAGGCTGGTATGTGGAAATCAAGCGGAAGTCACACTTTCACACATCCTTTATCACACAATATTACTGCTGTTGTAAGATCAATCGTTTTTATTTTGTGACAGCAACAGCAGCTTTCACTGAAGATGAAAGGCAGTTATATATGTAATATTTTTATGTATACATACATGTCAGTCTATAGATTTATAATTATTTTGTAGTTTGGGTTTGGGCATATAAGACATTTCCCGTTTTTTCCTCATCTCTCAATGTACCTCTCAAATTTTCGCTTTATCGTTTTCGTGGCAGTTCTCTGTGGTAGGAGTTGCAATACCAGCAGTCACCTCATAAATACATACATATATATTCTATTCATTCATGTAAGCACTTAAGTATCAAAAGCTCGTGAAAAATCACGCGACAAAGTTCGTAGAGTTTAAAGAGAAAGGGAAATGGGACACTTGAAGGCCCTGAAGCTTTCGTGAGTGGGCGGGGAGTGTGTGATCTGGATATTTTTACTTGATGCCTACACTTCATTTTTCTGAAATATTCATCTCGCAAATAACCCCAAACTCCGCCTTCAACAAAATTCTATTGGGGGA
>JAQIXX010005047.1:0-14766 GCA_034700605.1 Willowsia nigromaculata | reverse complement strand
AATTGATGATAGAAGAGAGTGCAATTTGAGATTTCAGTGATAATGTATGAATGAGTAGTAATGTGATATTCAATGTTTCTCGTCTAATATAATTTGTGTGTAAATGTGAAGAGTTTTATGAAATGCCGCTGTGCGGAGTCTACAAAAATCGCAAATAAATATAACATATTCCTTTTAAATAAATTCCTTTTCACCATGCAGAGTTACACCTTCATATATTGAGAATTTGATCAGGTTTCACCATAGCCAGACTCGTTTCACCATTTGAACTTTAGGAGCACCAAATAGTAATGCTACAGGATTAGTAAGGAGTAAGGTCTAGGGTAGGGTGCAAAGATGGGTGCATTTTGAAAAATAGCCAGACATTTATCATGGTTTGCGCTACTGAAGGTTGGTTTTGGTGTTCTAGGATTCTATACCATTTCAACATCTTTTAGAATTTTGTATGGATGCTCAGTCCGGAAGACAACGAATGCAAGTTCCTTGCACCAAAAAAGCCATATTATATGCTTGTCGTTAGCTGTAGCCTCCTTTTTTATGTCCTCCGTTGAATTCATCTAACAATATTTTTTCATTAATGATAATGCACTTATGTAATGGATAGTACTGGTTATGCATACTTATTCAGAGCAAGACGGTGTTTGCGAAAACAAAGATAAAGCGTTTCACTACTTTCGGTTTTCATTCACTGAATTCAGCATAGACTCCAGAATGTGAAGCATGTTATTATATAGTGTCATTTTTGCATTTCATCTACCTTTTAACATTTTAAAGCATAAAAATTTTTCCAGAATTTGATATGAAAGCAGACTCATTTCGTCTTCTTCGGATGCATCAGGGCATCACCCTCTCAGGATATCTTCAAAATTTCGGGAACAGTGGTAAAAAGATTTCTTGTATACAAAAGGGAGGAAGGTGATTCATGTCGGTCACAAATCCAATGATAAGGCTGTCCATTGTGTCATGTCACTGTAATCAGTTATATCATTTCTTGTATTTTCCAAGATTTATTGCTTCATATTCCCATTTCCCTACACACCATTACTTTTATTATGCTTTGCAGTCAACATGCACCACATATCACCAGAATCGTGGGGAGATATTATTGGTACATATTGCTATCTCGGAAAAAGGTGCAGAAAGAAGAAAAACTGAGCAAGTAGTTGTTACATTCTTTTATATTTTCTTTGCCACCCTGACTGTTTTGCCCTATGTGTCATAATATATTATTACACACCCAAAGTATGGGTTTGTACGATTTTGATCTCTTCTTTTCTTAAAGTTTGCTACCCCTATAACCTGTAGAGAAAAAGCATCAAGATCTTCTTCCGCTATACCATGATGGTGGTAGCGGTAGTGGTAGCGTGGTGACTGCACGAATGACATTTCCTCACACATGTGCGATCGTGAGATCTATGCAGCAAGAAAAATAGGTAATTGTAATGGAGATATATACTTTTTTGTAGTAGAAAGTCTTATTGGCCTTTCATGCAACTTTTTTTTCGTTCCCCCGTTTACTTTCCCTCTTTCATTGCGTTTTCTTGTTTTAATATCTGACTTCACATTACTCATCTTTTGATAAACAAAAATAGTGAGTTTTCTGATATATTTGTTCTAACGACATTCTCTGCTTATGTTGATCTCGCTGATAAAACCAATGATATTAGATATCCAACAAAATATTGTTACATTACTTTTTACCGATACATGATACATAGAGAAGAAAAGTTGTACAAAAATATCGTCTCCACATTCATTAAAAGTCTGATCTTTATTGACGATCCATTCTTTGCTTGAGCAGATAATAGAAAACAGTGTTATATTTCTTGTTATAGAACATATAGAAAATGAATGACTTGTGAATCTGAGACAAAAACTTGCATGAACAAGTTTATGTGTGTGTAGAGCCAAAAATATATTTATAAAACTACACCCACCTTCGAGGCAAGTATATACAAAAAGAGCAAAATAATCAGTTATGGTTGTTTGCCTTTCTTGCTGCATCTACAAAAGTTTGACAAAAACTTTTCACATCACACAAAGCACCCATGCATTATTATTAGCAGCTTAACAGCATACGTATTACATTTATACCATAGTATGATAATATTCTATTGCTTCCTTCATGACTTTACTTATACACTCCCAAAAGAGAGCGAAAGTGCAAGTTTAGACGGAGAGGTGCACTTTTTCCTTCCCAAAAAGTTTTACCTATCAGTATCGAGCATTACCCTTCCTGGAAATCTTGATAAGTTATCCAGCCAGACCTCTGTACTTTGCGTAGGGTCTTACAACAAGTGAAATTGATGAAATCAGAAAATCGCTGCGTGTAATGAGAACATGAGCCAAGGAGAAAGTGAGATCTTCTCAGAGCAGCGTGAGTAAAAGTGAGAGGCATGAACAAATAAGAAAAGTTTTGAGTATCCTCATCGTCATCATCATGATCAGCTCCAAGAAAAGATGTGTGTGCAAATAGGGTCTTACAACTTATTAGAACAATGCGAGCTTTTGCAGATGATGTAGTGCTCGTGATAATAATAGTAAGTTTGTATCATTTGCTGGACACGAGTTCATACCTTAATGTACACGAGTCCTTAATAAAGTACATAAACGCATTACGTTAACGTTACTTAATGAAGTTTATTTCCGTTTCCGCTTGTTAAAGGTACGCTAAAGTCTTTACCAATGTAAGTTTAAGTTGCATTAGCAGGATATTTGCTGGTACAGAAATAACCAGCTCTCAACTTCTGTAACTTGTCACATTCTTCTTCATTCCTCTGCATTCAATATGAGTCTTACGTACAATACACCAAACTGCAAGAGGCAATGGAAGTAGGCATTTAAGTACTTTTTCGTTAAGTTTATGTTCTCATTAACAAGGATGCCAATGATAGCATGCGACTCACTCAGTCGGCCCTGTGCACTGCACTTCCTTCAAGATAACTAGCATAGAGTTACGCCATTATCGGTAAAAAAGAAACGAGTGATTCAAGGAGAAAAAGTACAGCAGAATGAGGACCATCTTGTCTTTGTCTTTTTTCAGTGTAAAAAATAAGTAGGGTCTTGAACTTGTGGAGGTGGATAGTAGCTAGTCACGGAGAATATTCAGGCTGCTCAGCTGACTAGAAATTATTACTACATCGGCAGTGGAGGAGAAAGGATAGAAGGAGGAAAGCAGGCACTGAACTGAAGAATGAAGTAAAAGAGAAAGGGAGTATGAGAGGGAAAGGGAAATCATGGCAAAGATGCAATTTACTTCGTGATAAGCATCTTGATCATCAAGAATAAGCCCATTAGTAGTCGCATATGCACGGGACTAAGAAAAAATACACACACCACTAGAAGGTTTGGTTTATTCACTATCAGAAGAAATTTCTGGAAAGCCAAAATCTACGGTCGTTGCTCTGTGTGTGTTTGATAGAGTAATTATTCCTCATGTATATGTGTGTGTAATAAGAAGTAATACCATTACCACATTATGGTATGGCTATTGAATAAAAACAGGAACAAAAGGAGAAGACGCGATAGTGAAGTGAAAAATATAACAAGCAAAGGATCACATACCTTCACTTGAATTCAGTTCATTATTATTATACTTTACGTTTCTCGCATGCAGACAATCTTGCACAATATAAGAGGTGAAAAGTATGAAAGCATAAAATAATGATGCTGCGGTGCATCTTATTGGGAAGTTTATAAAGAAAAAATAAGAAAAGAAGGATTCACGCAAAATGTGTGCTTTATGGGATGGAGAATGCCGTTGGAGCAATAGTTTATATGTAATAAACGTAAAGAATATAGGAAGATCACCACATTCATTGTCTTAAAAAGTAAGAAAAGCGGATACACACACCAAATAAGAGGATGAGAAGGTAATGTGAGAGACAAGAAGAGAAAGGGACACCATGAAAAGGGAGGAAACCCGGAACGGTGAAAGAGTAATTAATCTTACATGCTTGCAGACCCATCAGACAGGCCAATTTTTGGAAAAAGTTGCAGGAAGCAAAAACTACTGTGATGCTTTTTCCTCACCAGATTGTCGCCTTGCTTCCTATGGAAAATATCGATGGCAAAGCTTGTACACATGATGCGAGTTTACTGTTGACCTTCGAGAAAATATTTTCTCCTTACGGGTATCAGAACAAAGTACATTTTGTAGGTAGATTGCTTAATGGAAACCATACGAGAGGTCTTTTGTTAAGTGTGGTTAAATGTCGTCAGTCGTCGCTATTTTGGTGTTGCTGTAAAATAGCTGCATATTATGTGGTTATATCATACTACTGTGTTATAAGGAACAATAACACGTTTTGGCCAGCCTGCGTTGTTTCCAACATCAAGATTACAAATATGAAACAAAAATATCAATAACTGAAGTTTGGATGTTTTACCGTCATGTCATGAGAATTTACTGATAGAGAATGAATGGATATTTTATAAGTGTGGGAATTAATTTATTAGATGTTTTTAAAATGTTTCGTACTTACGTTCTCATGTAAAATTGAAATTTCCTTTGAGAGCAGTTTGGAATTGCCTAATGAAATGCTTTGTACACGGTAAATACAAATAACAAGCAGAACATGAAATGCTTTTGCGAGTAATGGCAAATGATACATGAAAAATAAATACGTACAAAATACAAGCACAGCGATTTCTCAAGAGAACATTAAAACAGCAGCAAGCCATCAAAATTGATCCTGGTAGTATTCCTTCATTCAATTCAGGAGAATGTTAGCAGAAAAGAGGAGATTCTAACCAACAAAATGGAATGCACCATACACTTTAAAAAATTAAAATTAGCTAGAAGAGAAAATACGTTCAAATAATAATGGCCCAATTTTGAAGCGGATGTTCGTGGTGACTCAGAAACAAGGAGCATGGCATAAAGTACCTAATCAAATATGCAGTGGGTAAGTAGATTTTGTGTGTGCACCCTATTTCAAATGTGGCCCTGGGTTCACGTAATGTGGAATGCATAACTACTGATGTTCTGCTAGGTCTTGTTTTGCTGCAAAAGATCCATTTTTGATCCAATAATCAAAATGGAACATAAACCCGTACATCCACTTTAAATTTATAAATTATATGAAATATGTACATTGTTGTGTTTCTAAAATTTTCCGAGTTTTGGAATCCCCTTTAAAATTTGAGTGCTTCCCGTGAGAAAATAAAACATGAATTCTTAAATGCAAGAGTTGAAAATCATCAGAAGTAACAAGTATGCTTTTTGCATCATCAAAAGTTGTCATCCAAACTTTTCGTCTTGCTTCCTCAATCTCATCGTCATCATCAGATTACTTTCTCCCTCCTCAATAAAAATTGCTCACATGTTAGTACACAACCTATGGATAAATGTACGTCATACTTGCGTGCTTCTGATATCACAAATACAAACTATTTTTCCTGTTTAAAACCGGGTTGGGTTGAGGAGCTAGTTAAGTTGCTCACTGAATTGGAATACTGAAAAATTAAATATGCATGAAATTATGAATATGAATGAGTGCATTACTTGCGCTTTCGTCTTTGCCCGAGTCGTCAGCATTTATATACGATAATATGCACATACGCTTGTTTTTTTTTGCCTGTTGTACCCAACTGATAATGATTTGAAAGTGAGAGCGTATATCACGTTTCGTGAAACATAAACAAATATAAATGAATGAATGCATCACTGGATCTTAATGACATGTAGTAAGTGCATAAAGTAAGTAGTAAGGTACGTACGTTAAAAGTTTATGCTGATGTCTTGCAAAACTAGATATTATATTGTGCGTTGCGCATACAATAATGTATGAAAAATATTACGGCTCAGTGAACCGAATTGCTTAAAAGCGGGCGTGTTTGTAACTACAAGAGGGTTTTTGGTGAATGTGCTTACGTTTGGATGATGAGATGCAATGTGGCGAGATATTACTATGAGAAGTTGTTGCTCTTACTGTGAAAAAATTGAAATCGATTCCGTTCTAAAACAATGTTGCCTTTGCCTTGTTGAGCCATTGGGTGACAAAACAATAGGATTATGAGGGCTCTGTTGATCTCGTTGCATAATAATATATGCACTCAGTTTTTACCATATGAAAAAATTGTCATTAAAAAATGTATTATTGTCTGTCATGGGACAAGTTAAATGATCGTTTCAAATGCTATATTTTTGTGTTCTACAAAGCGGCTTTAGCAAATTAACACTGAAAATTAAGTGTGATATAAATATTTATACCACAGTTCTTTGATAAATGTTTAATATCGGCTAAGGGTTTAATAAAGTGTGTATGTGGCCATGTGAAAAATCCAAATAATGATTTCAGTTTTCTCAACTAAACACTAATAAAAAATTGGTATCTATAAATACATAGATATGCACATTCAAATTATTACTAGATTGTATTAAGAATTTCATTGTTTTTCTTCCCTTAAGCAAAGAGCAATACATTTGGGATCGGGGAGTCTCAGGGGAGAAATCTGTTATTGTGCAATAGTATTTATGTTAACGATAATTATAAACCGAGATGAGTCCATCTGAAATCTGAACAATCCTCAATATCATTTCACTACTCAATGGCCCCTTTTGTTTTAGTGCATCCAAATATTTGAATACTAATGCAAAGTTCACACATGATATAAAATTGCATAGAGCGTTTCATATTGTTCTGAGACCAATAAACATATCTACTTTAAAATGCAATCTGTCTGTGGTTTCAGCATTATCAACCACAAAAGGAAGGAAACGAATTAGAGGGAAAGTTTGCTTTACCGATCCGTTAATAATTTACTGGTAAATCAGGAAGAGAGGGTTAGGAGGGCCAGTAAAATGGTTCATTTATCAGATATCAAACAATGACATGCATGGCAAGGGAACAAAACAAAATATTTTACAATATGCATCCTGCTTGCTCTCACTATCAATGTATTATTCAAATAGCGACCATCTCACTAAAAGCTCCACAGCACATCCTCTAAATCTTTTACAATAATAAGTTGAAAGTAGTAGGGGATATGACCATTGATCTATAAAACTAAAACTAAACTATCTATATTTTAAAACTCGTTGGATATGACAGTGGGAGTATGCGTAACCCTTTGACTACTCAATCATTGTATTTTTAAAGATCCAATCAAAAATTTGACATCAATTTCCTTTCTCTTCAACATTTGTTTTTAGCTGACTCATAGCTTTCTACAGTAATTAGTTATTCATATACAACACTCTTATAAATTATGGAGCAAATTTCAACTTGATCACCGAGTCCAATTCAAAATAAACTCATGTGATCCAGCAGAACATTGGCATCAGCTTTCAGCATTTGATCTGTTTTTATTGCTGAAACGAAGACTACTCTACAGATATTGTACCGACTTTGCAGATGATTATGAATTATTTGGCTAGATACTAAAAGTTTATAAGGATTTAGAAGAAATAGTTGCAGTGGGCAAGTGTGTGCAGTTTCAAAAATGGATTCTAAATCAAAACAGATTCTATATTAGGACTAAACAAGATAAAATTATGTGTTGCTTTATTAATTGAAATTGATTGAAAAAACTGCAATGTATTGATCATAGACTCTTTGCAAAATTTGGAATTACATGATAATAATTTTGACTTTTATTTCAATTTAAGTGTTGTCTAATGGAAATAAGTCTTTATTTTTAAAGCGAATTTGGTCAGCAATTTTATTTGGCATCAGCAATACTAATAGTATGAATATAGAATTCCCTTTATATTTGTTTGCCACTTCTTGGTAATTATTTCAAATTAAGGGAAATTTTGATCAATAAAATGCAACAGACTAAAAGTGATTGCCGGACAACTTTTAGATTTTGGCCATATACAATAAGTATTTTATGCTTCGTGCTATGCTACTACTGCACTGAACGATTCCTTTTCGTAGCGATTCAACAAAAGCATGCATTGCATATGTACCTATAAATGTACGTTTAGTCGATGTCAAACTTTCTTTTAGAAATTCCACGGAAATCATTATTTCTTCCGTCTGAAGAATTTAAAACAGTGGAATATTACAAGTCATGCTGACTTGCTACAAAATTATTTTGTAGTTTAACGCAAATACGTAAACCCTCTTGTAAACTTGTACTATACCTATGCAAAACTTGTTGTTATCCCTTTCTCAGGGAGCATATTTTCCGCTTAAAATGGAACAAAAAGGCGCAAGTAAATAGGGGAAGTTGCATTAAAGGGGAATGAATGATGATGAGGAAGACGACACGGCGAGAGAGAAAGAAAGAAAAGAGACGAAAATGAATTCTCAACGGATCATTAGCAACTGATGGACAAATTCCCAAAGGAGATTAACAAATTCTTCTAAATATTCAAACTTTAAAATTACCATCAGGGCGCAGTAGAGTATTATTGCTTTAAAAATACTGCCTCCCATCCCATCCATTCAAATAAGCAATAATAATCTACACTCTACCGTTATTTTTCTGCTTCCATTCAGATACATGTTTACAAAGTACATAGTAAGCAAGCGGTTCAGGATCTGCACTGCACACTAAACTGAACATTGCGGAGAAAGGATATTATGGGGGTGACTTGTTTGTGTTTTCCCCAAATTACTTTTCATTCGGCTCACTTCAGATACTTACCCTTTCATCCATATTATCGTCCTTTTGTACAAGCAACGACAAATTTTGAGGATGATCACATAAGCAAGAATCTTGAGAAAAAGATGGAGGCTGCAAAATTGTATAGTGGTATATTTTACTTTGAAATGATCATTTCCATATTTGTTTTAAAATAGCGGTAGCGGTGCTTTGTAAATTTCACCTAGCTATCCAGAAAACTTAACAATCAAGTAAGTATACAGCTTATTGTCGTGTTTAAGAGGAACAGGAAGACAACAAATATCAAAATAAGATGCAGGCGCGTCTTCTCAATATTAACGATTTCTAGTTTCCATTCTCCAGTTGCTGAAACTATAAACAAAAGTGTGTAGGTATTTGCTTTGTCCAACGTTAATGACAATAAGGATATAAAGATGATGAGTAAGAGAGCATATTATAATGCTGCTAGTGCCTTATATCTTACAAATGACATCTTCCTTGAAAGCAACCCTCTTCCGACCGCCTTTTCCCGGCAAAAATTCATGTACGTGCTGGATTATATATACCCTCATTTTCTGCCAAAAAATCAACCCCCTTCCATTATTTCTAATAAATTTAGTAGATGTGTCCGCTTTATACCTATTTCCTTTCCTTATTGCTTATTGCCCTTCTTCCTTATTTCTCTTGTTCCGTTCAATTACGACTGTTGCACCCAAGCGTGCCTAGGTATAAGGTGAACTAAAGTAAACTTGTAAAGAACTAGCAAACGCAAAAAAGGAAAGGCAACATTGCTTTACTTCACCTTACAACTGATATAAACTTGATGGGGGCACATAATCATAGAACACGAAAAACACCCTATAGTGCATGTCGTATAGCTTCGTTGTGGTGAATCATCGCATCTATTTTTTATACTTTTATCATCACCGACGAAATCACAATCCCATAGTTGGGTATGGGCAGAAGAGAGTTTGAAGAACATGCCTATATCTCTGGAAAACTGCAACGGGGAAAATATCTTCATTTTACGTTTATCTATCAGTTTGATGTACATTTTTCGAGCTTCACAATCTCAAAATGACATCTGTAAAGAATGGGGATTTTTATGTAGCATAATGACTAAAATATTTTGGTTCGATGAGTGAATGTAGGTGCGTTACATACGCAGTTTAAATATGTAGTAGTTTAAATATGTACATCGCATTGCAAAACAGGTTACATAAAGCATTAAAAAGTTTTAGATCGGAATTTAGAAATGAAATGTTTCCTTTTTTCATGAAGAGGAAGCATAAATAGTTCAGCACACATCTCAACAGTCAAACGTAATAGTGTAGTATAGCTTCCAGGCCTGATAATAGCTCATGACGATGCTGGATAAAGAATCCAAAATGAAATACATATTTAGTTTATGTCATGTAAATACCAAAAGACTAATAATGCATTGAATCGGAATAGAAAATGATTCAAGAGGGAGCATACAATGTGAATTTTTCTCTCGTTTTAATATCGTTGTATCATTCGACATTTCAAAAGTGAGCTAGCTGATGTTTTTGTGTTTTCATTTGATGTGCCTGGAGCACTCCCAGTAATACCACAGGAGTAACTAAACCAACACATTACATTTCCTTGTCACTGTCCTTCAATCCCGTTTCTTTTCTGGCCTGATAGCGATATGGACATGCTTAATGGACGCTATTCAGGAAAGGAATAATGCTAAATGAGATGATGTAAAGAGCTGACTTCTGTGCTCTGTAAAAATGCATGGTAGTTATCGTAATGGTGCAACAATGTAAATTTTCTATGCTCGCTTCTTTTTACCACCATCATTGCATTTTTTATTATTAAAACCATTGTATAACTTATTACAATCCACCATTAACAAGAGAGTGAAGGGAAGCATGTCTAAAGTTAACTGAAGGATCAAACTAGTTACGCATGTATTCAAAATGCGAATGACAGCAACAATAACGTCAAGAAAAAGAGAAAGATAATATAATAATAATAATAATAATAAATAAAAAGTCCATTTAGCTTCTGGTGGTGGTGCGGTTGGTGGCAGAGATGGTGATACCACTACTGTAACTCCTGTTATTAAAAGTGCGTTTTTTCTTGGTCTTTCTATGACCTACTGCTGGCTGTCTACTTACTGTCACTTTTTTGGTGCTGGATTAGTATCTCCATGCTATATCGGGCTACAAGAGTAACAATCACAAAATGAGCTTTTTGTTAGGTGAATGTTGACTCAGTAGTTACATAGCATTAAGAATTGTTATCATTTTTATTGTTACATTTTATATTGCATATAACATTTACATAAAAAGCAGGGGTGGTAAAAGTAACAATGCCCAGCAGCAACAGCAACAAATAAGTAGATATCTACAGAGATATTATAATAACAGGAGGGATATCAAGTTCGACAGGGGCTACTTGCCATTAAATAAGGAAATACAATAGGGGTGCGGTGGTGGTAGCAGTTCTGTGCTAACTTTGTCTGATGAGCTTGATCTCTGATGTGATGTGATGTCGAAGGAAAACAAGAGGATTACATTTTTATCTTGTGAACAATGTATATACAGCAGTGTGACAGGATACTATATTTAAGCTACGATGCTAATATATCAAATATAGCTAACGTAAAATGTTTTTTAAAAGTGTGTAACGCGCACAAAATAATGATCCCTTTGCTGATTATACAAAGGAAGATGACTCAGTCAGGGTTGTTTATCAGAATGATGGATGATTTGTATGAATAGGTACAGTTCATGATCGAGTTGATTTTTTAGAAGACAAAATTTTTTTATCCCGTGTCTTAATAAAAGTTTTGTATATATATTGTCAATCTTGGTATGTTTTGTAGCTAAAACTATTTATAGAAACGTATACCATAGATTAGTTACCAGTAATATTCTGAAATGTCAAACGGCTCTTTCCCTTAATCGAAACAAACTGAGATTTTGTAATTTAGTCACTTAGTGCTTAGTTTAGAACATATGGAGCATGTTCGATCTTTGCCACGGGCAAAAAGCTTTTATAAAAGACCTTTGGATTCCCTATTAGTTAATTAGGGCAGTAACCTGATAAGGAAAAGCGATAGTTGTGGGAATGAGAGAAACGTCTAACAGATTGTTATAGATTGTAGAATTGTAGCCTCTGTGCAGAAAAAATTTTGAGCTTTCTAAGAACGCAGTAAACGGCTTAACACAATAGTTTCCGGGAAATTGAAGTGCTAGAAAGTTTAGCAAGTACTACACAGGACTTTCCTTCATTTAAATATAAAAAAACAATGTACAACATACATTTCTACACATGGGCGAGATCTTATTCATTTATATTTTAGATCACACTTATTACGTGTTGTGTGCCTAGATTGGTTAAAAAGAAAAAACCGAACGAGTTGAGTTCAATTCACCCCATAGCGTGTACAGGAGCATTTATAATATTTTTATGCAGTACATTTACTTTCCATCCATATTCAGTAGGTACTCGTTATATTTGTCTTGAAGTGGTAGTCGAAGTTGGTATAACATGCAATTAAACGATTAAAGCTGTTAAAAACGCATTTCACTCTTAATTTCAGTCGATTCACACTTTTTCTACAATGCAACACTGATTGCAATACTTTGTCCAGGCACTGTGCTGAAAGATGGCTATTTAGAAAAGTATTTATGAGGCTAGTTAAGCTTTGCACGCCATTTCGTCTTGGTACATTTTTCTCTCGAAAACTCAAAATCTCGTGAGTTCATGATTTGCAATCTTTGCTTTTAAAATTTTCTTTCACTGTGATTTTTGTCACATAACTTACCTCACTAAAGTCCGTGATGAAAACTGGAAACAACATGTGGGACTTATGTGTAAGCTATCCTTCTCCTCGGCCCGTAACAGAATTTACCTACCAACATTAAGGATATCATAGGTATGTAAAGTTAAATGCAAGTTGATTAACAACCTTTGAAGAAACACATTTTTGTGATTAGGCATTTTTTGTTAAAAGGTCTCCAGCGGAGAATTCAAAGTTTAAAAGGACAGTTTTTGTGAACCTCTGCGTAGTTATTACCGATAAGAGCTAAATGGACGCGTATCGTTTGTTTTCAATAAGTGACCACCCACTTCGTTTAAATCTCAATTTTTTATCGTTATCTAACCAAAAGTAACGCTTTTTATTGCTCAAAGTACGATGATGACAGTGTAGTAAAAAGCACACTGCGCACTCGAACGAGTTTTTGAAAAAAGAATCACAAAATACTTTGTAGATGAATTTAAAATCTTAATTTATCTACTTAAGTTATGGTCTATTGATGACAAAAAGTTAATGTCAAATGCAGACCAAAATGTGATAATATGACACTGGAAATGCATCAGAAATATTACATAATAAACTCCTTTTAGTTTTCTAATAAATGGATACACAATGAAAATCCGATCCGACAAATAATCATACACATAAGGTGTTACAAAAGAAGGTCAGTGTTTTTTGTTTTAAAAGCACCAACCATAGGTATTATTGACTGATCGTAAGACATTTACATATACGCCTAAACACGTAGATGTAAATTAAATAGATTTGTATAGCGTTATGTTCAATGCTCATCGTTCATTTTTTAAAGAAAGGAAGTACATCTAATAAATATTCATGCATTAAAGTATGTTTTTAAATTCGCTATTGCAGAGGGAAGGCCTACTGACTTACAGAATCCCAATTGATTGATTAAATATCAATTGACTGTCGACATAGACGAAGGTGAATTTTTACTTCGTTGGGTAAAGGATTGTCTAAATTAGTTTCGTATGGTCCGGAATTGTAGGGTAAAAATGTACTAGAAAAAACTAACTGTACATTAGCTTCTTTTATGAAGAATTAAACAGTTAACAGTACTCCTCTATATCCGAAAAGCTTAATGGTACGAAAATTCAATGAGCATATTGTGTATCAAAATCGTTCTGCTTTTGTCCTCGTTTGTGCAATTACCACCTGTCACATTTCAATCTACTACGGTTTTCAAATCGCAATCTAAGCATACAGCTACGCTTTTTGTAAAATCCTATCAAAAACTCATCAACGTGATCATTCTTTACATCGCCATTGACTTGTTAAAAGTAATTTGCAGGTATTAATCAATGAAATCAGCAAATGACAAAAACTGTATCAAGGACTGTTTTTTCCTGTTGGCATACGGTATTGATACCTTTGCAGTGTATTTCTCCTGCACTGAATATGAAGTACCTTATGAAACACTGAATATTGATGGCCATTTTTATTACTTACCGTCGTTTTCCTTAAAAGTGCAACAGCGAAGTAAAAAGACATTTGGTTAATTTTCTTCTTGATTTTAAATTGATTTTTTGAATGACTCACCACATTTACTTTTGAAATCTTTGATAACGTAACAAAATTCCATGTAAGTTTTCAGGTAGTCTTGATATGCTGTATGTGGTATATACTTTTCATAATATTCTTTTGCTTACTGCAAAAATCAATGCTGCTTACGGAGATTTTTTAAACTTCCTAGAAAGCTAACATTTCCACACTTTATTTCATTCACAATGTAGCCATTAATGTGTATAATTCAGCAGCACAAGTAAATGATGTAATCATGTTAACAAGGTGCTGCATTTCTTCCCTTCGTGTACCCATCAGCCATAACGAGGAGATGATGGATAACCACGAGTTCAAAAGATGAACATATTAATTAGCAAGTGAGCAACTGTTGCATCCCTCTGTATCTGATCATTTCATCATGTGAAATCCTACAGGTGATGGTACTTTTACAAAAATGAGAATACTATGCTTCCTATCAGTCTTATTGGTCACAATTTAGGTACAAACCAAATGCTTATATTATTAAATTCTTCAATATTCGCTCTGCCTTTATGAACCAAAGTCATTATGCAAGTTGTGTTAAAAGCACAAAAACATGAAAATAGGAAAATTAAAAACGATTTATTGGATTGTTCATCTCACAGTGATTCACAAAAATCTAACAAAAACAAAGTTAATGCCAGAACTGAACTCTTACTCATCATTCTGAGTCATTTTATCTATGATCACACCAATACCTAAAGAACCAGGTCCACCAACTCAATTTTCACAAATGACTTTCTAAGCAAATAAGTGATAGATCATACTCATTATCATACTACATACCGTAAAATCCCAAATAGACGCCCTGTCCTGAATACGCGCCCCTTCCCTATAGACGCCCCGGCGTCTAC
>JAQIXX010005046.1:0-14769 GCA_034700605.1 Willowsia nigromaculata | reverse complement strand
GTCAATAAACTCAGTCAGTCTAGTTGTGTTCATTGAACCATCTGCTGCCTAAAACTTAATAATGTTTTCACAAAAAAAGGTAACACGAGGGGAGACGAAGTACAGGGAAATGTCGATGAGAGAAAAGCTGTGTGACTGACGTTCGAGATTGGCTTTTTATGTAATTGAAATACTTTTTGTTAGACTGTCACTCACACTGTCTTGTTTTGTCTGTTATGTAGTCAACAGAAAACTTCAGGCTTTTAATAGAGAGCAAGCAACAAATGCTGGCAAGAGACTTCTTAAGTAAGAAACGAAACAAACAGCAACTTGGAATTACTTTCTCCATCAGGAAGGTTTTTACGTATGTAAGGTGCGTATATACCTATTGTAGGTATGTATTTATGTATAAAAATACAATAATACATATTACAAAAATGCATTTGTTTTCGTAATATCAGCCACGTTCAATCAATCCTAAAATTGAGGTTAAAAAGTTATATCAGGTATCTGTCAATCAATTTGCATAACGCGTATAAAATTCCAGTAGAATTGCAATCTGTGGTGAAAACAGATTTATGTATAAAATTCTGTAAACCCACGGGGAACATTAAGATCTTTAAAATAGATAGGTTGGCAGTATCTTAATCACTATCAAAATCAGTCTGAATTTCACACATTTCCAATATTGGCTTTGAAAATACAGAAATCCTAAGCGGAAACCATAAGGCATATTTCAATTTTTATAGTAGCATGAGTACAAATACGGTGTTTTTGAGATGACCAAGCTTTACTTTGGGTTACGTGAGCTCATTTACTGTATTTATATAAATGGAAAACAATGCCATTATAAAGAATTCAATCAGATTTTCAATCAGCCTCTTACATGGGTATCTATGCCAAAATAATCTTGCTATTCATATCACGTCTTGTAAATTTTATGTCATTTAAAAGGAGTGCTTAAGTGTGTTGGAAAACGAAGGAACTAGAAGATGATACGGGATGTTACGCTGAAGGGCCTTGGCTCTAGTTTAAATGCGGTCTAATTACTTGAGCTGCTAAAAATATCCCACAATACAATTTTCACTTCAACTTTCCTTAAAAACTACGTGCTGGTGAGTACTCCAACAACATTCACTAGCGTGGAATTGATGTATACCTAATAAATACTATATTTTTTAAAAATACATTTGACCTGCCTTATTTCATAAATACAAATTTCTGGGTAACATTAACAAAACTGTTTAGTTCTAGTTCAGAACTACAAAGATGTGCTACTAAAATTCTTCCTTTTATTTTCATAGAGATATACATAGTAAATATCACACTAGCAAGGAATTCTACTCACAGGAAGCCCCAAGTGCCGTAATTTTTACATGTTGTCCTAAATCTTTCTCTAGAGTTTATTTTCCTTATCTATCTTCCCGTTTTCCCATAACTTCCTTTTAGAGATGATAAACAAGATGAAATGGCAGGATAAAAACAATGGTAACTTCCTGGAGGCCATTAGGGCAGTAGAACTGCTCCTGAATTATGACCAACCAGAGAAAAGTAAACGACCTCAAGCTATTGACCTACAGTGAGTTGTGATGCAGATGTCTTGCGAAAAACTCTATATTTTCGCTTTACACACTTGCCAATTTCAAATACTCGCCTTTCCTTGCATAATTCTCATCATCTACACAAATCTCATACAGACTAGTATAGATTGAATTCCATATTCTCTGTCATACAAAATATGAAAGCTTTGACATTAAGAGTTGAACTTCCTTACCAATTTTGTCGAATGAAAAGTACAGAAGCAAAACGAAATGCGTAAGATGCTTGCTAAAACGCATCCGGTTGAACATCTGTGCAATAAACTGGTAGAAAATCCTTTTTTGCAATAAAAAAATCTTTTTCAAAGTCAAAGCAGCAGAAAACATACGTGAGATTTCGATCTCGAATTTGCAGCATCTTCTCTCACGTTTTTCTACGGATCGAAAATAAGCCAGTGTGACTATCCCATTTCTTATTTGGAATGAAAAGATTTCAAGAGTGATAATGTCAGCGAAGCCAAAAAGTAATTTCAGACTTTTTCCACCCATTGACCCCTTTCAATCCCGGTATTGATGTGTCTCATGTGATTTTTAATGGTATTTTCACTGATCCTTTCTCCTATTCAGCTTTCACCTACAATCCGTACAAGAGCATCTGATTTTCTGGAGAACATCGAATAATGGCTTCAATTTCCGTCACCATTCTTGCTTTTGACCTTAATACTTCCAAGTAGGTTACCTCGTATGCGTTCTGTTGTGGCTTAGTATCAAAAGAAAAGAGTGAAAAGGGAGATGATGAGAAATGCAAAAGGATGCTCCTGCGGGTGACCTTATTCCGTTTCTCGGTATAGACTTATTTCCGGAATATGACAATATGCTGTTACAATTTGGAACATTCATATTATTGGAATATATACAATATATGCCCAAAAAGCAAGCATTTACTTTGGAACTTATTGTTTATTGACATAATTATGTATCATTGTGTTTTCTTGATAATTACTAGTAGAAATTTTCGAAAAGATATGACAAGTATAATGCCAACCAATGTCACACATAAAAAGTTTAGCGGCAACTTATATATGAACAACCACTGCAGCCAAAAGTGCTGATCAAAACTAATGAACGATTATGAAATTATCTCGTATTGCATTGCCAACAAAAACGGCAGCTTATGGACAAAGCAGATGAAATCAGTTTCACCAGCCTGTCATTTTCACGAGCTATTTTATAATACGAGTTAATACGTTGTTTGTAGTACAATTAGTACATAGATTGTATAAGGTGTGTTTATCCTAAACCGCAAATTTTAATAATGGAAACCCTAAAATCTAGGTTGGGAGGACTTTCAAAACACATTGTCTGCATTGATAACAATATGGCAGGGATCGGAAAAATATCTATGTGAACTAACAAATTTCCGGTAAAATTTCTGGAGAGATTGTTTTAGAAAGTAAAATTTTAAAACCGATTTATAACTGCAATCTGTACAAGAGGAGCTCCATCGGGATCAATACTTAACTATAGAGTAATGTGATGAATATGTCATAGGTCATTGACAAGATAAAAATACCTCCGCTTCTTCTTTCATACTGAGAAGGTAATAATTGCGTGTGCCACTGAAACATTCAACAAAGACAAGCCTTTATATTCCAAAGTTCTCACAAAAACATTCATATCCCTTCCAAGTAAAACCCGGTGAAACAAAGTAAATATTTCATGGCACGTAGAGCCAGTTTCAAGCATTAGCCAGAGAGCTACAAAAATGAATGACTTTCACCAGAGACACTCTGTGGAAAATGGTGGATACATTTTCCCCACGCATCAATATAGTAAGCCGTTTTCCGAAGAAGAAGAAAGTTGAAGAAAAACAGTGGAGGCGTTTCCCATAAAAAGCATGTGTAGGAATTAAATTCTACTATTTAGTGCATACAAGTAAACCACTTCTTGACTGACCAGACCCAGACAATTAGCAATTGATGCAACAACTTGTAAAGGAAATATAATGCGTTTGTTATTTTAGCATTTGGCATATCATATGTTGCGACACCTTCACTGCTTTTAATTATGTTGTTCTCAAATTAAATTTTCAATATTTATGTAAGTACTAGCCAACCGCAAAAAATTACCTAAAAACTACATCTTGTAATGTGGAGTATACACTAATTTTTTGCATGTTTTTTAGTCAGAATTTTCTGACTTTCTCTATGCAACTCAAACGTGAAGATTTGTGCAATCTCAGTGCAAACCAAATTGAAAAGTTCAACTGTCAACACTGTCGCAAGTATTACATCTTTTTATTTCTCATTCCCAAGCGGTTAGGAAAGTTAAGGGATGGTTAGGTTAGATATTTCTGGAGGTTTTAAGTACGATTAGCAGAAAGCTAGTCGTAAGTAATACAACTGTTCCCATAGCTTTAAGAGAAAGAACATCACTTAGTCAAAATTTGTATTATAATGATATGCACCTCGTAAGCCATATTATGTTATCATGAATACATCGTATTTACTTTGTTACGAAGGAATGTAGCCGTAATAACCAAGGTGAATATCAATAGTTTTTCGCACGATGATTAAGTTAATGCTATTAGTCTACGTTAACTTTTAATTGGGGTTGTAAACCTTCATTATAAACAAAATTGAGATAATTAAGACGTATGTATAACTAACAATAAGTAAAATCTAATTCCTAAACCATAAAAAACAAATTTGCAAATTTTGCGATAAAATTACGGACGGACATGTATCGTTCAAAATTAACAAGAAACATAAACAATATGCAGGAACAATGTCCATACAGTAGAAATTAAGAAATAAAAAATTATTAAAGCTTTAATGACTTTTATGAGGGCTCCATTTTATAAAGTTTTGATATTACTGCTAGTTAAGTGACTAGGAAAATATAACTCCACTAGTAAATAAGTAAGAAGGTTGATTATTTCGTATGTTCTATGCCATTTCTCCAAAATTTATTTTAACATAACGAATGCAGTTTTTGGCTTGATATTTTTATTACGATTGATTTCATTACAAGCAGCTCTTAAAAACTACAATCTTTACAATATTACCATTTCATTGATTTGTGTTTTTAAGGCGAGAACAAAACTTCCAAACAAAAAGTTACAATGCCAAGAATACATATAATAACACATATCACAACAACGCTGAGAATATCAGGCAAAAATATTTCATCTCCAGGCACAACTTTGCTTGGATTTGGATTTTCAACGGAAATACGCTTAACATATCTAGTTGCAAATCTTGCCCAGTAGTCCCATTTATCCAAAAATCCACCCTCATCCAACATAGAATAAGTCTGCATCATCCAGTATCTATTAACAGTATAGAATTCTACAAAATTTGATAAAGTTCTCAGTTTATCAGGTAATACAAAGCACTCAGCATGTTTTATGTGAAGTTTCTGTATCATAGCGTTCTTATAAATATGCAATTGCAATGTTTGAATAGATGAAGCTGTTTCAATCAAATACTTTTTTGTTAGAAGTTTTAATTTCTCAAGTTCATCTATTTTGAAGAGGTCCAACAAATAAAAGCTTTCATTTAACTGATCCGCCAACCCTCTAATTTTGAATTCATAGTTATAAGTCTCCCATGGTGACAATTGTTGCTTGTTATTATATAAAATTTTATATCTAGCCGAAAGAATTTGTGCAAGCGATTTAAATGGTTGAAATTTATCTGGTACCGTGAGTACACTTGTGATTCCATTTCCATAGAAATTGCACAAAAACATTCCGATAATTTCAAACACAAGAATTAACCTCATTTTAGACATATTTTGTGGAACTGAATTTCCAAGAAATACGGCAGTGCTACTAAGAACAAGAGAAAACAGCGACATTTTTCTGCTGTTTAAAACTCGTCTTGAATACCATATGAAAGCAAAAGTTATAGTTAGTATAAATATCCATAAATCATATTCAAACGGGCATGTCCAGGTCTGGAAATTTATAGTTTTCACTGTTTTCCATTCCTTGAGATTTATACAATATGCTAAAACCCTCGTTTGGAACAATGAAAATGAGAGACCTGTGACTATCCAGGAAACGCCGTTTATTCTATAGCCATAACTTGCATAGGCTACAGTGTTCAAAATAAATTGGCCACTTGGTTCTCTATCAGTTTTTTGCCAAGCAGATCTGTCAGTAGTGCTCAAAAGCTGTAAAGATACATTGTGACGTAAAGCGAGTTCAATTGACGACATGATACCCCTGTCACAAAGGTAAGATTTCAAAGATCTAAAGAGAATTCGTAGACAAGCAAACAAGTCGTTTTTGTATGATAAGAAATAGTTGCTGTTTGCACTAATAAATGTGATAATTTTTCGGTTGTTTCCAATTCTAAAGATTTCTTTATGAAGTCGAATCGGATTCACTAGTCTTTCCATAGTTGAAGTATCTAATATGCCAAAAGTTGCAGCTCCAAAGTTACAGTAACTGTTGCACACAATATTATAATGAATGTTTGTAAAATTTCCTCCAGACGTATAACCAAATATAAGTACTTTTATTGCAGGATAGTTCATTTGTACAGTCGAAAGAAAGTTTGGAACATTGGAGTTCGTATAAAATTTTAAAATCTTGGTGAATGAAATCACAAACAGAGTATTTGGGTAAAATCCAAAATGAAGAAACAAGTGTGTTGTAATGGTCTTTTCATCAGTAAATATTATTCGAGAAGGCTGTGTTTGTTTATATGGATAAATATAGTTTACGTATTTCTCATATTTGCGATTTAGAATCGTGTAGCGAATTGAATATTTAGAATCGGTCTTAAATTTGATATTATTCAATCGAAAATTTGATGTATAGAAATAAACATCATAGCTTTTGTCAGTAGCAGATAAAGTTTCCACAAACTTTCGAATGGCTGATTCAATCGTGTTGTGGTTTTGGGGGTTCTGATCTTTTGCTGAGGATAATTTAACATTCAAAAGTAATGATATGATCAATATTTTATGCATTTTTATGAAAAAGTTGACGGATTTATGAATATTCTAACTGGAAAATAATTTCTCGAAAGCAATCTAGCTTTAAATTAGTGATTATAATTTTGAATATGTTTGTGTTTCAGTACTGAAATTTACATCTGAAGGGAATGTGAATGAATATTGAATATTCGTTTTTGAAATTTTCTATTTGGTATGAAATGGCGACAAGAAATGACAAGAAGTTTCCCTATCTATTCGATAGTCGCAATTTCCAATTGCTAATGACTAACAAAATTTCTGCTCAGATGTAATGGGTTTACCGTTACAGGATGATGGTGGCATCAGATAGACTTTGTAGTTAAAATTCGAATTAAAATAAGTATTTATTAAAATGTGGGTTAACAGGGCTTAGATTCAAAAGTGATTGGCACTAAAATTAATTTAAGAACCTGGCAAATAGCAGTTGAAAATATAGTGTGTGAAAAACTCATACCAATACGTAACGTAACCTAGTAAAATTAATTGTTCCATTCTCACCAAAATAATTTGACACATGCACTCTCTGTCTAATTTAATATCTGTCAACGAAAGTATTCTTATTTCTTATGTGCCATAATATTTGAGCCGTTTTATATGTACTCAAAACGTTGCCACTAAAAATAATATAACTCTGAATTACACCTGGTTTATATAAAATTTCCATGTACCATGATAACATTTAAGAATGTAAATCATGCCTGAATAACCTAGATCTAAAAAACTGCTGAAAGCAAACTAACGATTCCCGGAAATCGTATAAAGACTACAATAATAAAAATAAGATTACTGTAAGCTTCTGTTTAGAAGGGTATATTGCAAAAAATATAGCGTTATTTTGATATCATTTGTCATAATTTGATTGACGTCATAATACAATAAATGAGGTAAGGTATGGCCTCTGAAGTGTTGGTTGCATTTGTTACCTAATCAGTCTGAAACTACAAGGTTTATTTAGTCGTGATGGATTTCAGTCCAATATTTTGGGATATCGAATGACATGTATTGTGTATTTGGGCAACTTGTGCGTTTTATGCCACTATTTTATTCTATAAAGCTGTGTTCCTGATTATATACATGTGCTTAGTACCTACCAATCATAATTGCATTGTTTGTCATAGCAATATGGCTAAAACATAGTTTAATAACAAAAATTGTGCACTGTGTACTTAGACGGAAATATATTTAAAAGAGATTGGAAGGTACTTATCAAGGGCATAAGGTATGAAGGTTGATTTCCTTTACGCGTTCAATTAGACTTGGTGTAAGGCCTCATGGAATTGTCAAGAAAAAGTTTGAAATACATATCTGTGACATTTTTTGATATACCATGACTCTTGGTTTGACAACTGATGAGATTTTCCCCCTGTAATCTTCCGCATCTACACAAAAGCTACATTAAAAGCAGGGAATTAATATTTTGTTAAAATTGAAACACTTAAATAATCGTCATATTTTCATAGTTTTGTTCATGGGTGCTTGTTATGTAAGATAGAATTGTATCGGTCTAAAATCCGTATTAGGCATCAATTCTAAATCATAAATAGAAATTTAGAATGCTTTGTGAATCGAGTGACATATTCCTATAAAGTTTAAGCAATTAGATGACATTTTCAACATTATGTATTTTGGGCTTTCAAATCAATCCTATACAATCACATATAAAGTCCAATAAATAAAATATTCACATTTATGTATCTGCATCCTAACCTTTGTATCAGTTTCTTAACATCATAATAGCTCTAAACGCTGCTCCAATTATTATTTTCAAAAGCAGTAAATTTAACGTTTCTTTAATTGAAAAAAATGCTAGATTTACAGGGGCTTAAAAGATCTTTTGCATTTTGTCATGAAAGCCTATTCCCTTCTATTTTTCCATACACAACATTTATTCCAAAATCTTATAGCAATCGTAGAAATATTTAAGGGATAAGCACACGCGTGCAAAGCACAAAACCATGCAGATACTCCAATTAAGCAGCACAGAATTATAATGATGAGAGAAAACTTGGTCAAAAGAGTCCGGTTCACGATCACCACAACATTTGAAAACGCACATAAACCTAAAATTAATAGTTAACTAAACGCCGCTTCCAAGCCCGCTCACTTGTTTAACAAACCAATCAGTATTTTAGTCGTTCTAAAGTAAAACTGTTAACATTAGAACTGTTGGTAGTTAGTCAGGTGTTTGTCGCGGATTTCTGCATTTCAAAATCATTTCACAACTAAAGAGTTCCCAAAAGAAGAATGCAATTTGTTTTTTAATATGAATCCATAATATGTTTTAAAAATAAAATAGAGTTAGTACAAATGCACTGGCCAGTACAGTATATGAACGTATTTGCTTGCTAGGGAGACTTCATTAATGAAGTTGTGGAAGGGGTAAGTGTGATCAGTAGAATTTATTAGAAAATGCGAAGAAAAGATAAATGTTGACACTATTAGCATAACTGTTGTCTGCATTGCAACGAAATCCCACAATTGATTGATTTTGCAAGTTTATGTGGAAACCAACGACGAAAACTCTTTTTCAATAAATATCCAGTAGAGAATGTATAGAACAATGTATAATTTGCATATTTTTTAAATCAAGCACAGGAAATATTAATATTGTTTGTTACTTTATTTTGTTAGCTAATTATTTATGCTACTTAAGCATACGATAAAACAGGTTTCAACCAAATCAGATAAATTGAAATGAGAAATTTCTTTCGAAATATTTGATACCCTACTTTCTTAGCTTAATCGCTAGTCAGTAGTCGACAACCTTCTTCCTCCTCTTTCCCAAATCGCCTCCTCTTCCTCAACTCCTCCACCCCAACTACTAAAACCAAATAGCAGCATATACAATGCATAAGAAATAATCTTCATCCATCACCCCCTCACCAAATATCTCCACATTTCAATGAAAAAAAAATCAAAATTCCTTTTATCCTCCTCTCCATTTTGGAGTTACAATTTGTTTGTGGAGGGCATCATCATTTTCGAACCGTTCCGAACTCCTCCCACCTCCATCCAGCTTTGCTCAGTCGGCTTTCACCTGATCTATGAAAAGTTGGGGATCCATGCATTTCTCGAACAAGAGGGGGTGATTTCTTGTGAAACAAAGGAATCTTAGAGTACCCCATTTGGCTCCCCATTACCCCAAAAATCTTCAAACTAAAGAGCGCGAAAACAATGTATTTGCTGTGCTTTGGCGAGGAGGAGCTAGATTGCTGGATCTGCTCTGTCTTTGTTGTTGGCTCTATAAATTTGTTCGAGAGGAAAGCAGTCGGAGTGTTCGGAAGTGGTTGTCATTTTTTTCAGTGTTGGTGAGTAAGATGTGGAAAAGGATTTGTTATTATTGGGCGAAAGCCAACTCTTTCTTCAGCCGTTCTGAAGCGGAGCCTCCTGTGCGTGATGGAGAGCAAGGCCCACCACCTTTGAACCGTGACGTATGTTTTTAAATGTTTAGTCAAGCTTTAAATATTGTTAAATGTAAATTAATGCGCACATGGTAAAATTCCTGTTTTGAATTCCCTTTCAGATTCTGCGAGAGATTTTCAAAAAGATGAGTCAGCTAAAATATTTTGTAGTTTTATTCCTCCCTGGAGCCGATATTCTAAATAGTTAAATTGTTCATGTAGACGGCTCCAGACCTTTATCTCATTTAGTCAAATGAAGCCTACGTGAGCTTGAGCTGTAATCTTGATGTGCTCAAGCTCTCTTTCCTTTAGTACTAGAATGGGCAGATCTATTTTGGTCGGGACTCTCTGCCCAGCTCTCTAACTGTTAACACACTATACAATTCGGTCTTATGCGTGCATTATAAAATAAAGCAGTAGTTCAATGTTGTTTGTATAAATGCCTGCCCACCTCGCATTCATTTAACATTAGTACACAACATCTTTTGGCGACGAGGATAAAACTTTCAAAAGTTTAAGTTTCCGGTTAAAGAATATAACCAGTGACCTGAAGAATTGAACAGTTATAGTGTGTGTTGGTTTTGATCATTTTTATACGTAAACAAAAATGACGACGATTGGTAGTTTGAAACAATTTGATCCAACGGTGGAGGACATAGAGATTTGGATCAGGGCATTCAAATCGTATATACTGGCTAATGAGTTGACTCCAGTGGTTCCCACAGACATGAAGGACCTTGCACAGGTGCAGGCCTACGTAGGCCAGAAGAAGCGGTGTGTAGCGGTTCTTTTATCAACCATTGGATTATCAGTAGTGTCCACGTTATCATCATTAGTGTCACCACTAGTTCCTGAAGACATGGATCTAGATGCAGTATATACCACCCTGGAGGCGCACTATAAACCTGCACCGAAGGCAATTGCGGAGCGTTACAAGTTTATGCGTCGGTTTCAACAATCAGATGAGACAGTGAACCAACACATTGCTGTGATCAGAAAAATGGCAGCGACATGTAAGTTTGGTGCTGATTTGGATACTCGTCTGAGGGATCAATTAATATTGGGACTTCGGAGTGAAGCAGCCCAGAAGAAACTGTTGACTAAGAAGGATGATATCAAGCTGGATGAAGTTATCAGCATTGCAGTGGCGCAGGAGCTATCAGAGCAGAGCATGTCGGTGATGAAGGGGGAATCTTCATCTCCTCAACCTGAAGTCAATAAAGTCAAGTTCCAGGGTAAGAAAAATTACCAGAACAAGTCCAAGCCACAGCAGAATCATCAGTCGAATTGTTGTCCAAATTGTGGTTCAACGGAACACTTAAAAGCAAAGGATTGTCCACATCATGATGTGAAATGCTACAAGTGTCACAACAAGGGTCATTTTGCGAGAATGTGCAAAAACCCGAAGAATAAAAATAGTCAACAGCAGTCAAGTCAGACTCAGTCAGTGGATATCAATACTGCTGATGTCAACTCCAGTAATGGTGAGAGGCCCTCGAAGGAGAAAATTTGGGTTCCAGTGAAGATAAATGGAAAACATCACAGAATGGAATTCGATTCGGGATGTGAGAAGAGCATCCTGGGAAAAGAAATTTGGGAGGAGTTGGGAGCACCGGAGTTGCAGAAATGCTCAACTACCTTCAGAACCTACACCAAGCAAGTTTTTCGTGCTATTGGTCAACTTTCTTGCACTGTCGAATACAATGGTCAAGTAATAAGCCATCTGTTTCCTGTATCCACCAAGTCATCATTATTTGGCAGAGATCTACTCCGTTCATTCAACGTTGATTGGGACAGTATCGCAGCCCAGTGTAATAGTGTTGATGAGAAATTAACATTAACTGATTTGTTGAGTGAATTCGCAGATGTTTTTTCTGAGCCAAGGGGGAGGATCCGTGATTTCAAGGCCAAGATTGTGTTACGTGATGACGCGATACCTAAATTCATGAAGCCACGTCCAATTCCATACGCCATCCAAGAAAAAGTGGAGGCTGAGCTGAACCGCATGGAGGAAGCTGGGGAGATTGAGAGGATCGACCACAGTGAGTGGGCTTCGCCGTTGGTGGTGGTACCCAAGCCGAATGGGAAAGTCAGGATCACGGGGGATTTTAAGAATACTGTAAACTCACAGCTTCACATCACCCAGTATCCAATTGCCAGTCCTGAGGATTTGTTCCATAAAGTTGGGGGCTGCACAATGTTTTCCAAGCTTGACGGTACGAATGCTTACCATCAAATTGAGGTGGAGGAAGAGTGCAAGAAATTTTTGGTTGTGAACACCCATAAGGGGTTATTCAGATACAATGTCCTGCCCCAAGGAATTGCATCGTCACCAGCCATATTCCAGGAGTTTGCAGATAGATTACTGCATGGAATTGAGAGGTCAGGTTCGTACATTGACGATGTGCTAACGGCTGGTAAGACTGAACGTGAAAGTTTAATTTCGTTAAAATTAATCTTTGAGAGAATGAGACAATTTAATTATTACCTCAGTAAAGACAAGTGCGAATTTTTGAAAGATAATGTTGAGTTTTTGGGGCATATCTTGTCAAAGAAAGGAATTCACACGAGTCCGAGAAAAATCGCAGCGATTGAAGCCATCCAGCCGCCGAGGGATGTTCCAGAGTTGAGGTCATTTTTGGGGTTTGTAAACTTTTATTCCAAGTTTGTCGATAACTTTGCTGATCAGTGTGAACCTTTGTATAGACTCACTCGTGATGATGTGGAGTGGCAGTGGAATGTGAAGTGTCAAAGAGCGTTTGAGGGTGTTAAAAACAGTTTAGCACATAGCCCCATACTTGTGCACTTCAACCCAAAATTACCTATTGGAATAGCTTGCGATTCCAGTTCAACTGGAGCGGGGTGCATTTTATTCCACCGTTACGAAGAAGATGGAAGATTGGTAGAGAAACCAATTGCGTATGCATCCAGAATCCTGTCGTCTGCACAGAAAAATTATTCGCAAATTGAGAAGGAGGCTCTCAGTATAATTTTCGGATTGCAGAAGTTTTACAAATATCTTTGTGGAAGACGGTTCATCTTGGTAACAGACCATAAACCGTTACTGGCGATATTTGGGTCAAAGTCAAGTCTCCAGTCGTATGCGGCAGCCCGACTACACCGTTGGAGCGTCTACATGTCACAGTTCGAGTACGACATCGAGTACAGGAAGACTGACGATCATGGAAATGCGGATGCGCTGTCCAGGATTCCCACGAGCTCCGAGGAAGTTCAAGATGCAGATTCAGTAGAAGTCAATCTCATCGCAGAAGAAAATGTAGCAGTACTTCCTATTACGACCAAGACAATTAAGAAGTCTATAGCAAAGGATAAGACTTTAGTGAAAGTTATCCAGTGTATGCAAGATGCATGGTCAGTGAAGATGGGGGATGATGATCATGAGATGAAATCATTCTACAGTAGAAAGGAGGAACTGAGCATGGAAAACGGGATAGTTTTATGGGGAACACGTGTGGTCATCCCTTCACCGCTCCGGGAGCAGATTTTGAAGAGTTTACATGAGTCACACAGTGGTATCGTAAGGATGAAGGCACTGGCGCGCCAATATGTGTGGTGGCCATCTATCGATAAGAATATAGAAGAATGTGTCAAGTCATGCCATCAGTGTTGCTCCACCCGTTCAGACCCTCCGAGTGTCCCTCTCCATTCTTGGCAGTTCCCAGAAAGGCCATGGCAGCGATTGCATGTCGACTTAGCTGGACCGGTGAATGGAAAAATGTTACTAGTTCTGATGGATGCACATTCGAAGTGGCCAGAGGTGTATGATTTGAATACAAACACCACTTCAGCAAATGTGATCAGCAAGTTACGTGACTGTATGGTCAGATTTGGGATCCCAGACCAAATCGTGAGCGACAACGGGAGGCAGTTTGTGTCAGCCGAGTTCCAGAATTTTTGCAAGAGCAACGGAATCCGACACATAACGAGTTCAGCCTACCACCCCCGCACCAATGGAGAAGCCGAGAGATTCGTCCAGTCATTGAAGAGAGGCATTAATGATTCGAAGGGTAACTTAATTTTTCGGGTGCAGCGTTTTTTGTTTAATTATAGGTGCACTCCTCATTCGACCACAGGGGTGGCACCTTGCGAGCTCCTTCTACGCCAGAAGCCTCGAACTCTCCTTGATCGTGTGAAGCCAAGCGTCCCGGGGACCGTAGCAGCCTCACAAGATCGACAAGAAAAGGGGTACAATGCACGAGTTCGTCATCGTACTTTTGTGGAGGGGGAGGAGGTCTGGGTCAAGACGTTCAGTAAAAACGAAGCCAAGTGGTCGCTTGGGAGCATCGCACAATCCATTGGTCCTGTCACGTATGTCATAGATGTCGGTGGGCAGAAATACAAGAGGCACGCAGATCAGATTTATGCTGCTATGAAGATGAGTTTCAACAGCAATAGAGAGCCCCGCCCAGCAGTAAAGCCGCATCAGAGCCCTCCAGCTAAAAGTCCAGAACGTGCTACTATGAAGGCGGAATCAGCAACCGCACCAGCAACGCCTGAGCACGTGTCTCCATCCAGAAGCGATCCAGGAGCCACCACCGCCGATAGCGCGCCGAGTCCACCGCGACCACCGCCGCAGGTTGTTGAACCTAAGAGGTATCCAGCTCGTACGCGAAATCAAGTTCAACGATTTGGATACAGCAAGAAATAAGGAGGAAGGAAATATGTAGTGTTTGCATATTTGTCAGCTAAAATATTTTGTAGTTTTATTCCTCCCTGGAGCCGATATTCTAAATAGTTAAATTGTTCATGTAGACGGCTCCAGACCTTTATCTCATTTAGTCAAATGAAGCCTACGTGAGCTTGAGCTGTAATCTTGATGTGCTCAAGCTCTCTTTCCTTTA
>JAQIXX010005045.1:0-14770 GCA_034700605.1 Willowsia nigromaculata | reverse complement strand
CATTTTTTAAGAATATTCACGTCGCCAATTACGGATTTCCCATCCTGCCTATGTTAATATTAACATGGACAGACTATAAAACCGATAATTGGTGACGTGAATATTCTTAAAAAACGGACTCTAAGTAGCATCTGTTAAAAATGTGGTCAATTTTTGGAACATTCCTCTTTGTTGTGTTTTTTTGATGATGTAAAATGTAAGCTTTTTGTGGTTTTATTCATAAATAAGCTATTGATAATACTTTAATAAATTTGAACCAGCTTTAATTTTGGTTTGAATCATTTAGGCAATGTTAAAAGCATGAATTAAAGTATGAGAATATTTAATTAGAATAAGCCAAGCTAGAATCGTTGTGTACAGTATTATTCAGTGTAGTGTGATTTTGTAGGAGTTGGAGCAAGTGTTTCTTTCGATACTCATATTGAATAGACTTCCAATAGAAAATTTGATCACCAATATTTGCACCTACTGCCAAAATGAAAAGAATAATTATAGTATTTCGACAAATTTTGGCAATTTTAACTTCCCAAGGCATCTTATGAAAGTTTGTCAGTAAACAAAATCCCAACAAAAATCCACCCAAAGCTCCTCCAAAATGAGCCGCATGACCGACAAGATGATGAGTAGGAAGCACATTTTGTCCTACGACATTGTTGAAAGCAGCTACAATAGAGAGACCCAGGTAGATAAGAATCAGGAGGCAGCGGTTAGACGAGCCCCATGTCTCCTTCCAGTTCTGTAAATTTTTAAAAACCCTTCATATAAAGTCGCTTTTCAATACAAAAACCTTATGGAATTGGCCAATAATTTTTTGAATTATGATAATGCGTTACCATTATGTTTGAAGCAAGATGTCCAGTGAGGAGTGCATAGACACCTCCAGATGCCCCATACGCACGTAAAAATGGTTCAGCTACAGAAGTTGTCAAATTTGCGAATATAATGCCGCCAAAATACAGAGCACACACACGTTTCCATCCATGAATCATTTCCAGACAGCAGCCCGTTATTAATTGTAGTCGAAGATTTCCAATCAAATGAGCCAATCTTTGAATAGAAAATTAATGCTACAATAAGTTATCTTTCAGTTCAACCTTTTTAAAAAATTGTATGTTGAAAAGTAACCAATTCCATACGTTCCATGAATCCATGTTGCTGTGAAAAATCTCCAAATTTCGTACCGCTTCAGTGGATTGAATTCCATGTTGGATGACCACCATCCATCATACTTATCATTCATGACAAAGTGAAAAAATAACCACTAAAGTAACACGAGGAAAATTAATAAAGTCAGTATACATTGGATTATTTGTAGACACGCATGTAATTTACAATTCAAATTTCAAAACTAAATGCATACTTGAGAAATACTAATGAGAACAATGAAAACTGGCAACTTGAATATGACACGCAATTCTGGACTAGATGTGGTGGTAGTATCAGGCATTCGAATACTATTTCCTGTTTCCAAATTATTCTCACGGTGAGTAGGGTTTTCTTCTTCTAAATTTTCGAATGGAATGTTTGGCCCATCTGAATTATTATCTGAATCTTTGCTTGCCCAGTATCTTGATAAATTTGGTAACACAACAATGAGATGGTAGCCAGTCACCAATTTCCCAAGTCCGACAAACTAATAAAATGCATATTATGTCTTCATATTATGTTCATTATATGATAAATTTACATTCCAAACGCTAACCAATAGACTGGAACTTACAATGGCTGTAATAGATATGGGCCAACTACAACGTGGACATTTTCGAGTTAATTTGCGTGCTTCTGTGGGTGATGGTAACGAATGCTCTAGGGAAGACATCGCATGGTTTTGAGGAACACCGTTACTGCGTGATGTGGAGGCTTCTTGATGACTATCCCCACACGCAATTACTCGTTCGGAAGGAGGTTGTTGAATACTGGTGTCATGTTCCATGCCGGTGGAGATGACTTGAATGATTACTATAGGGTCAGTTCGATTGGAGATGGAAAGATTGTCCATATCTTTCCATTGTTTATCGATATAAAGATTCTAAAGTGTGTGATGTACCTCTTACAAGACTTGGCCTTATGAACTATTGGTTTATGATCATTTTGATGCAAACCATAACAATTTTATTTTTTAAAAGACAACATTTGAAACTAAAAGATTGTATTTTGAAATAGGTTAACAATGGGATACATGCAAGATTAGAACTATCACCTGTTCGTTTTTTAAAAACTGCAAATAGTATTAAGTATGTATGCATTGTTAAGGAATGAACTAGCCGGAGGGTATTTCTGAAGAAAAGAGCTAGCACAAGACAACAAAGCAAAACACAAAACGGGAAAGAATCAGAAGTGTAGTAGCAGGTATGAAAAAACAGGTATTTTTGCACGCTAAAAATCAAAATGGTGATATTGTAATAAAACCAAGAGGATATACCCTGTTCTATTCTCTTTATAATAAACATTACTACACACTATTAGTATCAAGTTTTACAAAGAACTCCGATTCTTGTTTAAACCGGAAGCGAATAAATTTCTCGTATACTCAGATAGGTATTCTACGAATGACTCAAGTTTAAGCAAATGACAAAATGAAAGGAAGCGGTGACTCTACCTATAACTATTTTTATTCATAAATTGCTTAACCTGTAAATATTTTGCTTTCGTTAAAATTTATGCCGTTGGATGCATGAGTGTTTTCAATTTAGTCATTTTCATAATATCCAGTTCACTAGGTTAAGACCATCAAAAGCATTATAAATTTACCAAGAGCATGAAAATTTGATCAAAACTAAATCATTTTGATTCTGTCGGTGGTGCAGTGACAGCAGTGGTGACATACGAACAAGCTATTATACACTGCATACAATTTATCGTACTGTAAACGTAAATGACAGGATACGGCAGGAAATGATATTATGAAACTTCTATAAAGTGTTCCGCTCATCAATAAAAATGGGTGTTACACAGACAAATTCAGACTTAACATCTATGTCTCGTCTGTCACCAAAATTGCTAATTATATTACATAAATTGAATATCCACCAGCAGAAAATAGGTTATTACCTCGCTCCAGATGCACCAGTTCAACAGATATTAAAAAATTTGATGTTAATACTCGATTATTCTTTCACAAATAAATAGTCAAATGGAAAGGGTAGGAAATCCGACGCTGTCAATCGCAGACATGCGGATACGACTTCATATAGGAAGAACAAAAAGGGAGTATCTTCCTTTTCCCCAAATGTCTCCAACGACGCATTAACCCAAAAAACTCAGTCTTCCTTTACATCCGTAAATCACTTCCATTTTTCCTTAACATTATTTCAATGGACACACTTCTATCTGTGTTCATGAATATATTAATCGGCCACGCCACATCATTCAATTTATTTCATTTCCTTTCTTTTTGACAATATCCACCATTTAATACGGATCAATTACTTATCATAATGCGAAAACGACACGGATATTTATTTTTATCGGTTTGACACCATTTCCCATTCCAACCATTCCTCTCTATCTCCCTCTTAGTCACATATCATAAAGACTAAAGCTACATTGTTTATACTACAATGACAACAATAATATTGACAATGCCCATTCTCAGCGAACAATATTCTACAATCAATAACCGTCAATGATGCCAATAATACAATATTACTATTGTGCTCAAAGGGAAATAATGATTTACATAGATTGAATCACAACAAATTACAGAAATTCAAGCGAATAAGACAGGTAATCGCTTTTGTCGTGTTAATCCTATACCATAGAAGATTGCGCAATCCCTTATGTAACACCCTATCTTAGATTTTCATAAGTATATTAGTAATATTAGTTTTGACGGAGCAGCAGCGCCGGCTTCACCGTTCCCATAAATCACAATTTCCTTCTTAACATTTTTGGTGGTCAATTACAACTGTTTCATCTCATCGTCTGAAATTGCGTTGTGGGTCAATTGTTTTCTGAAGAGTACTTCTCCTGGCCAAGTCACACGTTTGAAATTGAACTTGATAAAATAAAATCGTAAGGCAAAACGTGAGGAATCTGGGTCACAGTGTCAATTTCAAATATGCATGTTCGATCGACGCCATTGACGGTACAATTGACTTTGTCACTTGAACGAAGTCATTAATAAATATTATTGGTTTGATAGTCCGATTGCCTGTCAATACTCACTGAGCATTTACCAATAAAGCATTATGCGTAAAATATAAAATATTTTTTCTGATAAGACAAACGACATCAGACAACACACACACTTTCCACTCTCGGCAGATCATAAATTTCTTTTCTCTTTTATTATCATTTTGGTCTACTTATGAATTGGTCATGTTGATAAATGCTTTTATAAATATTATGTTGAGTGTATATAGCCATGGGTGGTACTACTACTTGAATTAAGCTTGTATGAAGGAGGAACGGAAAAACGAAGAATAAAAGGAGGAACCAAACTTATTACCAACTTGATATTGCACCACCACCACGGAGGTGACATTGACATTGTTATTTTTATGGATTATGCACTCCGCGCTCTATTATCACTTCTTGTTCATCTGTCACCCCGGCTCATTCACGGATGACAGGATACAAACATTTAACAGTAATCAATTGTCAAACCTTTCAAAAACTTCTAAAACGCAAAATGTTTTAAGCCAAACCGAGACGCAAAAACGTCGATGCATGCATGTAAATTGGGCAATTTGCTAAGTATCACAAAGGATTTGTAATGATCATGACACGCTGACAAACGTTCCTTTGCTGCTACTCTGAAGGGACTTGAAATGCATGTGTGTTAGATGTCGATGGACGAAGTGGTATTCAAGTAGCAAGACAAGAGAGGTATTAGCAAAAGTATCAAATAAAATATGGAGACTTTTCTGACGTGTGGACAGATTAAATACACAGTTATTACTAAAATTGATCAATATCAATATTTAGCTGAGAATATTATGTTGTATTTGTATGCAGCTTATTTTGCACCGCATTCCATTCTTATCAATATAAATTTTATGGCCATTTTACCTTTGAACCATTTTCCCTTTAATTGCTGTTAACAGAAAAATGCAACATGCAACGAGTGTCTCATGCTCCAAAATTGTGATTTAAGCGTTGTAAGCGTTGACACTGCAAGAGAGGGAGACGAGAGATGACTAGATACCTACAAAGAGAAAATAGAAATGACAAAATACTGAAACACCACCCCTTCAACCCAGACACAATTGAGCTTGTCAAAAAAGTGTGTAAATTTCCTTCTGCTTGACATTCATTATGATTAGTACTCGTGTAAACTTCACTTTTATTCCCTAATAATACTACTACACTGCATGAAGGCAGCGTGTAGGCTCTCTCCATCTTATCAGGATTATTATTCTTCCAAATTTTGTCGTCGTGATAAGCATGTGATGTACATGGACAATATACATAGTCGTGAATGAGATGACTACATCCATCTTGCAAAGAAATGAATGGACAAAAATGAGGGATGAGAATATAAACGCTTTATCTTAATGTGAAATGCAAATCAAGCTATTAAAAAAGCGTACTTGCCCACACGTAACTATTGGTATGTGCACTTATTTGACTAGAGAGTTATATAACAGATCAGATTACGTGTTCTTAATAGACTTGATCAATTTTCCATTTTACTGAACATTGTCACTATCGACTCTTTCTTGATCGTGTTGAGCAGGTAAGAAATGGGAAGAGGTGTGTTCTTGTAATCTTATAGTGCTCTCTGTGCAGATTATTACTTGCACCTACAGTCTACCTCCATGATATGGCGGTGCGTAGTAAACGCCAAAATGGACGTTATATAAAAAGATGAGATTGGGATGACCAGGTAGAGTCGAGCACAGTTTGGAAGTGTCTTCCAACACGACAACAACGACAAAAGACAAATACTTAAACGATTACGAGGTATCAAGTCTTAGAACTACATTTTTTGCAACCGCTGTGTTATATTTCTTTATAGAAAGCTTCTTGCTAAAATTGAGATTTGTCATGAGATAACACCCAACCAGGATATCGTCTCAAGTCATTAGTCGTCATATCTCTGAAATTTTACTTTTTATTGCTCAGCGGCATAGTTTTTTTGAAGTTTGGTGGTCAAATCAAGTACTCACGAAATCTTTTTGTGTGTGCCGTGCAGAAGTTTGAATAATACATCCTCGGGTTTTCCGGTCTTTCTAACCTTTAAAGTGCTTTTCTTGAAGTTGTAACAGAAATTTTTGTGATTGTTTCAAAAGTTAAGGATAAGGAAATTTAGTGTTTGAATAAAGTATTGGAAAATCCACGAGTGCATGAAAAGCGGTTTATTCAATGCAAAGGTAAGAATCAAAATTTGCCATGATTTACTGTTTCACTGAAGCTATCAGAGTAGGAAAAAATCCGATTGAATTAGTTTTTCATATACAATATGCATAGACTTTCCAATACGGAAAGAGATCTTCCTCCTGAGATTGCTTGAGTGATTTATTGAATGAACAAAGCTAAGCATCGATGACAAGAAATTCAGCATAGCAATTAGAGTAACTGAGTATATAGAAATAGTAACGGATTTGGATTGAAATAACTCTATAAAATAAAATGCGTAGGTAGCTGAACATAGTTATTGATATTGTTTCAATTTCACTACATTTTATTGAGTTGTAATGATAATAAATTTGAGAAAAAAACAATGATTGTTGACAAATAAGAATATCCACTAAGTACAAACTAGTGACATTGATACTGTCTGCTTGTAAGGATGATGACAAGAAGACAAGAACTTTTTTTTACAAGATCAGTAGTTAGTAAAATTTGCTCTATATAGTATGCAAACCCTTTTAGCAAAAGTATTCAGATTATTTAGCCATTCCTTTATGAATAAATGCAAGATCATCATCTTTTGATCCAATAAAAATGAAGTTTTATGGTTATCCGGGTGCCTACACGTGACAGGCAAAATCTTATGATGAACACACCTACAACTGCCGCGTAACCGCAGTCCTTTCCCATTTGCTAAAAAGCAATGCAATTTATCTTGCCAAAAAAGCAAAACATAATTTGTAGGAGGAGACCAAGAGAAGAACCTAGTTTTATCGTTACTCCAATTAATGCATAATTTAGACACAAATGTGTGTGTAGTTGTATTAATCATCAGAGCATCTTGACTCCCATTTTCCCATGTATGAAAGAAAAATTAATTGAGTAAAAAATGAAGTTGTAAAAATAGCATTGAAAATGGGGATGGCTTTGTTCATTTTGGTTTGGAGCGAGGCATAATATTTAAATGTAACTATCCATAAACATAAAAAAGATGAGGTGACAGTTTTGATCTGAGGTAACACTCCTTTGCATTGTTGAGATTAGAAAGATTTCGCATTATCTCATGCAAACAAGGCAAGGTTGAAAGTAAGAAGGGGATTTTTTAAACCCATTTTTTGTTTTTGGATGCATTTTAATAGCGTAAAGTACCATCGCCAAAACACTTCTGCTTCCAAACACATTTTCTTAGTTGTTAGGTATCATCAAAGTGTAATCCAAAACATGACAATTACATGTAGACTGAAGGGTACTTTTGCCTTATTTAAGTGATCTAATGTATTCCAATAAAATAATCAGAGCACAGAAGAAGTCGCATATTATAATAAACAGTTTGCTTCTATTAGGAGGTTAGAACAGACACATTAAAAGTATATTATAGAGGATCGATCGTCGCATCCAATTTTTTTCACTACATTTATTTTTGTCAAACCAGCCATGAGCAGGAGCACTGACGTTGAATAAATAGATTTTGTATATGGTTTAGTTATAGGCACATGCTTCCCTGTAGCGTCTGCAAAAGCAAAACGCTCGACTGTCTCAAACTTGTTGACCTTACTATTGGGTTGGGTTGTCTTTGGTTTGTGTGTAAGTTTCTAACTGACTAACTCACACAAACAAGAGATACATATAAATACATTTAAGGCATGAACAAAAAGGCATAGAGGTAGATAATCTGTGGCTGATTGCTACAATTATTTTCGTATGGAGATAGATTATAAAATTGGATGCACTTTTGTGTGCATTAACATTCATCAAAGGAACTGCATTTTTCATGATTCATGAATAAGACATGGAAATTAAAGAACAGATCTACTTACATGCTTGCTGCTGTGTACCTTGTGCACTTTGCCCCAACTGATGTCTAATGTAACTCACATCACTGTACACGACTAGATTATTGAACACGTTTGCATAACAATAAGTAAGGAATTGTAATTCACCTAAAGAACTATGGAGTAGATCAAATGGTGATGATAAAGGCATCAATGTGGAATACAAAAATAAAGTCTAATTCGTGTCAAGTGTATATTTCGTTACCGAGCATTTCCAAACGCACCCTGTTTATGGAGAAATGTTTTAATGAATGAAATATTTACAAGCACGTCAGTTAACAATGATCAATACTTTGCTACTCTAGAATTGGTGCAATGCTAGAAATCAATCGTGTTTTTTCATGTAAGGACATACATTATACCTACATGCAGTCCTAAAAATAGAACTAACCTTTGAAAAATATTATCATCCTTATCTCACTCAAATATCCAGCCCTTGAAGGGATTTTAGATAACTCATGTAGTGTTTTTATGGTTTTGCGGTCTCTTTAATTAATAATAATTGATAAGCGGGCTAAGATTCATCGACTTGCCATTAATTATTGACTAGTTTTGCGGCAAAAAGTTTATTTCAGACCTGCATTTTCATTGAATGGATACTTTAGATCAAAAGATTATTATGACCAAAAGTCTATGCCAATTTATTCCCAAAAATGTCATAAACAACTTTGTTTGCTTGAGAGGTGTGATTTTTTATGAATATTAACTTTAAACTGCAAAGTAGGCATTTGATCTATCATCAGAGATAAAAGGCAGACGTTATTTACGACGACAATCTTTACTGTTATGCTAACTAGTAGCCTCTCACTGTACTAGAACTTCGCATTTCAATAATCCAATCAAAAATATTAACTAGTGCAATGCGTGCAAATACAAAAGTCATTGTCCATCATTCACGTAGTAGTAGTCTGGCTGGCTCCATTAAATGCATAGTAGCTTGAAGTATAAAAATGACCATCCATTTTTATAAATTAATGACGACGAATGATAATGAGCTTTTTTGATGGATCCGCCGTACTGACTGTCATTGTCACCACGCACATTCAACTCGACGTGCCTGATCAATCACTTCAGTCGACCACCATATAATTTTATTATTTCACTTAGCAAGTGTAGTACCGCTAAGAGGAGCTTCGTTTAAGTCAGAAGACGCCTTCTCCACTGCATTCTATGTCAATATGTCCTTTGGAAGAAAATTATTAGCGTTAAACAAATAAATAAACTGTTGAACTATTTTTTAGCTTGTACTTTTTTGCTGTGTCAATAAAAATGTAATAATACGCTACTCTAACGCTGTGCGCGATGTGCCCAGTTAAAGACATAATTTCTCACTAATCATCTTTTGACAAACAGCATGTTCAACAAAAATGCAAGAAAAAAATTGACAAATGAGCTGTTTTCGCTTTTATGAATCACATTTTTATCCAAATGATACAGTTTGACTAAAAGAAGGAGGATGCGATGATAGTGATAGCATAATATAAAAATTGCTGGATAGCCAAGAGATTTTATTGTGCCTGAACTAGAAATTAGTTTTTTCCCTATCATGTTTCATGAATTATGGTTTTTCATGTTTGCTACAAAGGGCAGTAAAATCGTTTCTACCGTTAGAACTGCAGGTAGCTAATGCTAATTTAACAATTAAGTCATAAATAATTGTTGTATTTTTGCAAGTTTTCATGATTCACCATGAATAATTATCGATTACTCTTCAAATATCGATGTAATAGGTTGTTAAACGCAGTCAACCTACTGAACAAAAATGTAACGGAGAGCAAAACGAAGAAAAATGTCATCCCATTAAAATACATTTTCATGTCATTAATTTGCCATTAAAAGATAGAGATATCGGTCAAAACAAGGGCTATATATTTTTAATAGTGTTTACTTTGATACTTGGAAAATGAATGACAATGAAGACAAGGCATGGCTTATTATTGTTATTAGCAAGACAACGCGCATTGCGTCTCATCGGTAGTCCAACTGATGATAACCACCTATTCAGGATGAATTTCATGAATATTTGTATGCAAATGCGAGCAGATATGAAGCATCGTAATATGGAGTACAAGAGGCTAAGAAAAAATGTAGTTTAAAGGACAGTGCCTTGTTTGATCTGCTACACTGCTGCGTATTTAAGCATCAAATAATTAATTGTCAATTGACTTCCACTTTCAATCGCTCACAAACAAATGTACAAGGGTCACTGGTCACTCCTTCCTATTTGGCAAAGTAAATGGTGGTAGGAGCAGTAGCAGTGGCCAGTCAGAGAAAATGACAGTTCTTTACATTGCTTCAATTTGATTGCTGTAGATATGCAGCTGTAGCAAATTTCATTTATGGATAGTTTTAACTGTTTTGTTGACTGGTACGTTATATTTGGTTAGGGTACAACAATCAATCGATAAACTCAAGCTGATCATAAATCATGAATGACAAGCTATTTATTTATTGCTTCATTCAAACATGCTAATTGCCAAAGCGCATCAGTGTCGTATTGATAGAAGGGAGGAGGACTTAACAAGATAATTATTCATTAGACTTAAACTCAATAAATATTCAGCCACTTTTGCAGCAATGTATCATTCAGCTCAAGTATACACTGTCATGTTGCATGGGACGTGATTTAATTGGTTTAAAACGCTTTCATCAGTACTTCTTTCCGTTTACCTTGTCAATTGCAAAAGTTTTGATGAAAAAAACTGATAATACAGATATATCTACTAATTGCGCTATCATTTCTTTGACGGTTTACTCAAACGGCAGGGATTATCAAAAGAATGATTTTGTATCTTCGCATCCTTCAATTTAAAATTGAATTGACGATGTGGAAGAGATTATAAGGCAAAATTGACTGCGCGTGCGATATGATGATATGATAATACTAATGATAATGGCCATTTAAATTTTTTCTACATTTTTTAATTCTCTCGGGAAGTGAGAATCCCAAGTTTGGATAAAAATTATTGTTTGGTAGCGCAGAAAAAAATTCGCTGCCAGTGTCAAATGGCATAAAAATGTTGAATAGGAAGGTCAAAGGGCTCTGCGATTATGGATTTTCGCGTCTTGTTGGGTGACTGCATGGGTGTGGCATTAGCCATCATCTTCATCTTCGCTCATGATATAAGATTATCTTCAATAATGGGATCAATATTGTTACTTATTCCATTTATGTAATGCAATCAGTCTTGTTGTAGTCAGATTGATTGTTGGGAGTTCCATTAGTTCCAAGTAGTGCGAAACAGCAAAAAAGCTTTTGTATACGACTGCCACAGGAGATAACGGTTCACTTGTTTCTGTGAAGAAGAGTTGTGCACTCCTCAAAAGTAAAGTGCATGTTTTAAAGACTTGGTTTTTAGCCACACATTTTTTCAGTGACGATAAGTTTTTTGTTTGAATTTTAAAAATGTTTTTCTAAAATGTGACAGTTTAGCAGCTAAGAAATTGTTTTAAATCACTAAAACATCTTCTACTGTAGCTTCTGAAATATTATAACAAAAAACTCCATAAAGTAATGTAAAATGTACGACGCGATTGCATATGGACATTGAATTGTTTCTCATAAGCTTTATTACAACTTCATTGAATACTTTATTCCTTGCAGATGACAGAAGATCACTGGAAACAAAATTTACTCCTGGCACTGCTTCCGTTCCTCCTTCTATCTGGAACTTTACTGGAGGAATGTCATGGACAAGCAGGCACAAATTATTTTTACTATTACAGTCCCACACAACGAACCATGGTAAATCATGGTCTCCCTAGTGGTGCCGGACAAATCTTTGGCAATCCTTTCTTCAATCAACACCAACAACAACAGCAGACACAGCATGGACAACAATTTGAACAACCTGCTACCCAGCAGCAACAACAGACACAACCCAACTTTCCATTTCCAACAGTACCCCCATCATTCCAACAGTCTACATTGCTGGGGTACAACCACCCACAATTCCAAAGGCAACAGCAACAAAGTGCTTTCCAAAATGTTTTCCCTCCAGCCCCACCTGCCCAACTGCAGTACCCATTGGTGACTCCAACTCCTGCTCAGGATTCACAGCAACAAGAATTGTTTGAACAACAAACGCAACCTGCATTTAATGCGTTCTCAAGATTTGGAAACAATGCACAACTTCTAGGAAGACTTCCTCAAACTTCCCAACCCTCATTTTTCTCTACCCAATCTCCTCTTGGAACAGTAGCTCCAGGTGCTTTTAATTTCTTCCAGTCTCCATTCCAATTTTTGCAACAACGTTTCATGCAAGATGCAGCCCAGCCAACCACTGCTCCTGGAGTGCCTGATCTCCCTACCCCCACCACAACTCTTGCCCCTTCACCACCACCTCCACCACCATCACCAACTCCAACAACTTCACCAGCTTCAGAACTTATGAATGTTCCAGCAGTACAGGAGAGTGTTCCCAAACGATCAAGAATTTCCTCCCGCTTCCGTTATGTTCAGCAGCCTCCTCAGCCCCAAATTCGTCAGTACAACCCATACAGCCAACTTGGAAGCCCGTACACCTCTGACTTACCTTACACTGAACAACGTTTTTATAGTTCTCCAACGACTCCTACTGGTTATGCGTTTTCACTTGGAGGGGATAATGCAGGTAACGGTGCGACCTCAACGGTGCACTTCTCTATGGGTCCTACAAATAAAATCAAACAGTATTTAACAGAGATTACAGCAACAAGGCAAATGTTGCAAAGACAAAGAATTGAACAATCACCCGCAGAAGTAACGTCTTCAGTTCCTCCAATGATATCTCAAGATGCCCCAGCTGAACCTATGATGGTCAGACCGACGACACCTGCAACTACACCTGCTCCAACTCCCCAAACACCTGAACCAATGCCTAAAGTGGAAGTGGTTTCTGCAGCAGTAGCCGAACCCTCGAATTCCACATTGGAGCCTTTACTAAATGAACCAAGTCTCCAGACTGAAACGATTGCCGCTCCAGGAGCTGCAATTTCCCCAGAAGTAACCCGAAAAATCAGCGAGACCAATATTCCAAAGAGACTCGTGATTCGTAAAAAGGTTGCCCGTAACCGCCTTCGTTTGAATGGAAGTGGAGAGGTTGTTGACAGTCAGACTTCGGCTATGCCCGTTGGTGTCATGATACGAAGAAGAATATTAGCTTCTCCAAATCGCCTTCCAGTCGAGGAGCCAAAACAGTCTGAAGATGAGACTCCAAAGGGACCAGCTGTAAGTTCCGTTACCACTCCATCCACAACAACCACCACAACCACTACAACAGAGCCAACTTTGCCCGAACAAATGGGTGTGGAACAACACGATGTGGATGAGGAAGAAACATCTCAGGAACACAACATGGAACCTCAACCAGCAACCGCACCTTCTTCAGAAGAAGCGCCAATAATGCCACACGAAGAAAGTCAAATGACTGTGAATGACATGTCAGAATCCCAGGAAAATAATAATAATAATAACGATGCTTCCAATGATTTAAGACAGGATTCCCCTCCATCTCTGATGTCCTCAATGACACTTGAGGAAAATTCCGAAGCAATGAGCAAGGAGGTAGATGAGATGAAGCAACCAACACTCGAACACTCATCAACCACCCCTGTCCCTATACAATCTCCCCCTATGGAGGGGCCAGAAGATGGAGCCATATTAATGACAGAAAATCAACCCGAACAGCCAATCAAACATGAAGACAACGAAGAGTATTATTATGAGGAGGAACCAGCTCAATCACATCCAATGTCTAACGGTGATGCTCCCTCCCAAGTTATGACTGCCGTTATGGCACCTGAGTCATCTGACGAACTACCTATTCTGAACGGAGTACAGAAGGAGGATTATCCAGGAGTATTTCACCCCGACTCCTCTCCATTTGACAACTCTGTAGAAACGGATCAAGGTGAAGTGATAACTCGTATTACTTCCTCACATCCATCTTCTGAACAAGAAAGTGTTGAAATGGTAGCACCACCTGCTATTCCCTCTCCACCAAGTATGATGATTACTAGCTCTACAACTACCACTGAAGCGACTCCACCTGAATTTACGAGAGAGGATCCAGCAGAAGAGCAGCCTCCAATGGACAGTGAAGAACCTGTAGCTCCTGTTTTTCAACCCACAACAACTACAACTACAGAAGCCACTCCAATGATGACTACAACACCAGATTCCACCATGATGATGAGCTCAACAGCACATCCTTCAGAATCCGCTGAAAATGCTGAAATAGGATCTGCGGAAGAACATGACGAGGAATCGAATGCTGCTTCAATGCCAGTACAGGAAAATAATGATGAATCATCTAGCAATGAGTTGTCCTCATCGTCTTCCACAACGGAACAGCCAGAAGATCCTATGCCACCAATGGATGACATGTCAGTATCTTCAACAACAGAGTCCGTTGCTGGAGCTCCTGAAACGATAGATGAACCTATGAATGCCAACAGCACTGCAGAAGCTACTGTTAGCAGCAGTACTCATGATGATCTTCTGGTAATGCCAGAGGTGGAAATACTCAGCCCTTCCAGCACAGATTCAACCCAGACTGAGGAAGAAACAAGCGCAAGTTCTTCTACTACAATGGCTCCTCCTTCTGCGACCACAGAAGCAACTTTGTCTGAAGAACAAGTGATGACAGTGGATGTCTCCG
>JAQIXX010005044.1:0-14772 GCA_034700605.1 Willowsia nigromaculata | reverse complement strand
GGTATGTCTCATGCTGAGCTGAAAAATCGAGGCGATGATGATGAACTGCTCTAGCGGACAACCTCTGCCGAACTCTGCTTTAAACACACATTTCATACTTTAAATCATACACATTATTTAACATGACATGACAATGCATACAAGTGCATAAATTTCCTTCCGAATTCTTCTTATTTCCTAAAACAGCGGAATAGGTGATTGATTAAAGCAAGACCTTGAAAACTCAAAACCATTTGCTGTCCAGATTATGCACAGTCATTACTACACTGCACATCAATATTTTAGTAGTTATAAATCTATAGTTGTTGATAGCTTGACGTTGAAATGAAATAATCATCACTGTGATTCGTGGGGAAGACGAAAACGTAATATTTAAGAATAGCTTTATAGCTTGACATTGACAATAGTAATAATTGTTCAATTGCGATGCAATCCTACCTCATGGTATGATGACTCTAAAAGAGATAGGTACGTTAAAGGTGTTTCTGAATTCTCTTCAAAAATCTATATGCAGTCATAAAAATTTCTTACATTAGCACATTTAGATGCACCATGCCAATATCTACTATTCCATAAAAGCAGACGCAGATACTTATTACTAATTGTAATATTTAAACTAGATAAAAGCATTTCTTTATATATCATGGTACCAAAAACATATGCCTAAGTAATTTTGCTTTATTCTCATTGCTTAATTAATTTCTCACAAGGTTTGTTAAACCTTACAGTTGAAACGAGAGTGACAAAGATATAACTAATGATAAAATAGGTTTGGTATTGCAAAACGAACCAAAACCAGCCAGTGGCCGCTACCGCACTAACAAAAATCAATGTCGACAACAATATACAATAATATAAAATTGCCTTTGATTCCGCAAAAAATGCATTTCTGACAATGATCTCTATTGCATTGTATTATTCAGATTTTATTGCATGCAAAGCCAATGCCTTCTCGATTGCAAATTGCAAACGGAACTCAACACAGTGCAAAGTGCAATGTATTAGTAGTAACAGAAACAATAAATATGAGAATAATGCATGCATAATACTATCCTGATGGTAGAGTTCACTAGCAAATCTTTCGATCAGCACAAATATGAAGGAAACTAGCCTCTTTGATATCATTTATTTGTGTTTTGCAACCAGCAATTTGCTTATCTACCATCATCGATGCGTGAAAATAATTGCTTGATGCGTTCCCTTACTCTTGATTCAAGTGTGTAGGAATATCAATATATTAGCTTTCAATAGCAGTATAGAAGGAAGAGCATTTGAGTTATGATGAGTTAGCTGTACTATGAGTTTTTTACTAAACAATAATACCTAGGTATATATTGGTTTAATGATGTACTTATACATCGTAGATTTTAGCACTCCAATATATTTAAAAGTATTGCGAATATTTCTAACCAATTTTCTTTGCTATAAAGTCATAGCAAAATGCGAGTTGAGGTTAGGATTTTGATAGAGCAGAAGCAAATCGGTAGTAAGAGAATTACTATGACATGACCACTGAGCTACTATAGTTCATTTCAACACTTGGCTGATTATTTTTATTATTTCAAATCCTTTCTTCGAATTTCCCACGATCGATTATTTCATGAAAAATATAAGTGATTTATGAGGAAACTTGGTTTTACCTGTCAATAATGGTATGCACATCACATGCGATACGATAACATAATGTTCATCATTCAACCGCAACTCAATCCTACAAGTTATTTTAATCTGTTATGTACTATAGCTCAAATAACGATTCATAGTTTGTCATCGCGCATTGACATCAAAAGGAAAGGGTTTATTTCATTCATATAATCTACAATGTAGTGTGAATGAAGCCACTGGGAAATATGGAAAACCACGAATTATATAGATGCTCCTTTAACATCTCTCATACGCATGAATAGTATAAAAGTGAATGTTTTTTTTGGCTGGTCAAAAATACAGTAGGATTTATTTGTAGGGGCATACCTCACCCGTCTATACGCAGTAATACCCGTGCCGTGCCTCTATATACCTATGCCTAAGTCTTTGACAGCACGTGAATGTTAACGTGAAAAGGAATATTTCCCTTCTTTTGGGGTGAGGGTGGCAACGGCAACAACCGTTCAATGTACTATATAGCATGGATTGGATACAATTTAATATTTAAAACTCACTCCAACTACCCGTTTATGTACCAGTAATTGAACCAACACTGATATTAAATGTGATACACCATTCACTCCTAATTAAGATTGTCCCAAAACTGTGAGCAATTGCGCAACTTTGAGAGGAAAAAAAGCGATGGTATAATAATTATTATGGAAAGGATGCATGCGGCGATCTAAAACTTACAGAGGTGCTTATTATGGCATATGTCATGTCCATATATACGTAATTGTGATGGATTTAATAAACCCCTCTTCTAGTCTTTAGCTTTGGCCTCTATTATGGTTTCATTTCAATCAATTTCATGTGGCCGTTCACCGTTGGAGATAGGGACACTAGGGAGGTCCTAGAATAAGTTATGAGGTGCTGAGTGCCGACTGGCGATGAACTTGTAGCATTGTTGGTACAGTCCCTCGTCCAGCAAAAGTATGTAATATATCTGGCTTAATAACAGGCGTTGTCAGGTCAGTTAAGAAAAGAGGACTTTCGTCTGGCCTCTTCTTCATACGCCGTGGAAAAGGAAGAAAAAATACATAACATACGCCTTCCCTCGGAAACATGGCATGCCTAGCTTTTATACATTTCCGTTTATATTTTATTTAATAATTTGTAGTGTAGTCAGGTAGAAAGAAACTCGTAACCACAACGCAGTAACTGTCATACGATAGGTTTCATTCGTAATACCTATATATTATTAACTGTTTTGTATTACATGAAAATGTAGCAGGTATGATCTGAGGAACGCCACAAGAAAAGTACGTGGGTCTGTTTAACCGTCCACACGCACACATACCTACACATTTTTCATATTCCCATATATTCTCCACATTCACTTTTTCATCAGTATCCGTTCACGTTTTTACGGGTTTCGAAAATGTCAAAGGGTCATCTCCTACTTCCAACAAGTGGTTAAATCACATCATTCAATGCAAACCAAATGCGCTTTCAGTTCATAAAGCTATACAGCTCCGTAAACAACACAGTAGTTTAAATAAAACACTGGAATTCCGAATTTCCGTTGTTTCTATTGAAATTCTATCCACATCAATTTTCTTATTATAGGTTTAGAATAATAGTCCCTTTGCCATTCTAAAATTGATTTGTACATGCCTTGTAATAACTTTAATCAGCATTATTTCTTCCTTCTTCGCTATTTATGTCAACAGTTAAAGCGGCATAAAGTATTAGATGAGGCTCCTACCAAAGTACATGTTTTATTCGTTCTGCTAATAGTACGCAACGAATTATAGTGATGTGAGTATTTCGCTACTTTTTTCCCGATTGATTTTCCTCAAGGTCTCATAAAAATGTTCACATTCGTTCATTCTGTTGTTGCCATCCATATCCTTCCATAATAGCAAATAGGGAGAAATATTTCCATCCTCAAATTCTCACAAAGCACATAAAAGCAGGTAAAAAACCAAGCCTCAACAAGAACTTTGTACATTTCGTGTTTCCTATAATCTTATGCTGCGTAATAGTGCTTACAAAACCTCATCATATCATCATCATATGCAAATCAAACAATCCAAGAGTATTACACATAGCCTTTTCTATTATTTCGCAAAATATAAAAAACCTTGTCTACAAGTTTGCTGGAGCCTCTTTTTCTTTGTGTTGACAGGTAGTTAACAAGTTTTAATGTATGTTCTCTTACTAATGGTTGAACTAACCATCCATTATCAACGGCACTTCATCTGTAGCTCATGAAAACATCAATTTTTACAAAGAAAATCCAATTGTCATTTGTCCTGGATGTGCAAACCTAATCATTAAATTGAAAGTTTCCTGAGCATTATGTCTTTGCATAAGTTTGCACATTTGCATACACGTGAAATCTATGAGCTTTTCACAAAATTCAAGAAAACCGAATTTCAACACTCACCATATCTCTATTTTCTGATTTAGTTGATTAGCTTATGAAAGGTAGAAAAACTGAATGTTTAGATCCAAAAAATAAATCGATAATGAAACATCAACTGTTTTGTAAATTTTCTTTCAAAAGTTTTCCTGTCTAGATTGGCTCTACATTGAAATTCACTTGGCCAATTAGTATATTAGATATTGATCTTGATCATATTTTTTAATCCTAGCAAATAGGTATTTTGTTTGTTTTGCACACTTCATACTTATAACGTCTTAATATGTATGTAGGAGCACAGGTACATCCCCTAAATTGTAATGGTTGCCTGGTTCTCATGATAAACAGCGCAGTTGCCTCGGGTCGGGACGCTTTTCCCATTTCCTTCTTACTTTTACCTTTGTTAGAAATTATGTAAGATTTATAGTAGAATTTACCGATGTAATGCGAAGAATGCATAGGAATGTGAAAAGGATGTACTACTAGAACTACTGAATTTGATGCGCAGCTATGCTTTAAAAAAAATGATTATGGTACAATGTTTTCAAAGTGTGAAGAAAGTCACTGAAGTGAATACAATACACACTTTTTATGCCAAGTTTAAAAAATATAAAATTATATATAGGATTGTACACCCATGCGCACTATACCAATGCATAAAGCCTTTTCTATACACTCAGAGTCGGAGCAGATTATTGTGCTAAGAGCGGATAAAGTCGTTAGGCTCGTTAAGTTTAATGAAACAATGGAATTAGTTTTGAAAGAGGGCGATTTTTGAATTGTAATGATGGACTACAATGTATATAAACTACAGCATTTGCTTCAATTCTCTTGATAATATTTATGGACTAGTAAATAGTAGTAATTAAGCGTTGTTTTGTTCGTTGATTTTAATGATTTATTCCCTTTTCTGTTTTTCAGTTCAAGTCGACTGATGCGGAACCTTGCCGAGAAGATGAGACGGGACAAGCTAAATATGTATATATCTGAGCTGTCCACACTCGTACCAATTGTGGCAATGGCAACTAAAAGAATGGACAAAACGTCCGTTCTTAGATTGTCCGCAAATTTTCTCCGCATCCACCTAAGTATGAATTTTACGTTTAAGAAACTACCGCGTCAATAATTTACGAATTGCGATCACTAATTCAATGTTATATTTATTGATAATCACCAGGTTTGAAACAAAATCAGCCAAAGAAGGAGCCAGTGGAGACCCCACCACCAGTACCGTCAGGACTGGAGGCACAACTTTCCTCCGTCTTGTTGGATAGCATGGAGGGCTTCATGCTGATTGCCACGTCGTCGGGAAAGATCGTTTACGTGTCGGATACAGTGGAAAAGCTTCTTGGACATTCACAGTTGGATTTAATGGGGCAGTCTTTGTACACAATCTGTCATAATGGCGATGTTGAATTGTTGCGACATCATCTTCTGCCGTCCAAACCTTTTGAACCAAAAGGTAAGGTTTTACAGATTTACATTGAAAAAAATCCAAGTTGAAATAAACATCTTATGGATTCGTGCTGCTCCGAGTTCATGAAATATATTCTGACAATAATAATTTTTCCAACAGCAGACGAAGGGGACTCAAGTGAATCTTCCATTGAATGCGTTCCCCGCTCTCCCTCATTTTACGGAGGAAGGCCAGAGGACGCCATGTCAGGTTTGTCATCAGGAGAACGGCGATCTTTTTATATCCGTCTTGCAGAAAGAACGATGGCGAGAGGAGATCCCACACGGCACGTTACAGTACACATGATCGGAGTTTTACGACCTCCAGCCAACAAAAGGGATCAAGCTAAAGCGAACAAAAAGAAAGGTATAATAAATATAATGGTTATAATAATAACAATATGCACCTACGCAACAAGTACAAAAGACGAAACCATATTGTCACAAGACACATACATGATGCTTTTTGGAGGTTGCTAGTTATATTGTGTTCGAGGATATTACATCGTTTCCAACGAAATGATGTGGGAAAGTACATAAAATGAGATTTGACGAGCTCATCTTTTTTTATGATTCTTTCCAACTTTCTCCGCTTCATCATGTACTTAGTACCTAACGAAACGCTAAGAAGATGGTGTGACTTATGATAAAAGTCTTTTTCCTTTGAAATTCGGGGAAATTGCAATACTATTGCTTCCTCTACTGGCGGCTTAAATATAGCATTATTAATCAATATCGCATTTTACTCAACTTTTTCGTTCTCGCTTTTCAGATTGTTCTTCGACAACGGCAGGGGATGAACATTTGTTGGTATGCGTGGCGCGACCCTTCAGGAACAAAGGAATAACGGAGCTTTCCCTCATGGAAGCGATTCAGGATGAGTATGTCACAAGACACCTTCCCGACGGTCGAATCATTTATACCGATCACAGGATTGCATTTGTCGCTGGTTATCTGACAGAAGAGGTTATGGGAATGTCAGCATTTAATTTTATTCATCAAGATGATCTCCCTTGGGCCACTGTAGCAAATAGACAAAGTGAGTTATGCAAATGATATATTAGCCGACTATCCTATAGCTCTATTATACGCTTCATTGAATCTATAATCCCTACCATATATCACTTTGATCAGTTTGATCTCTTCATGCACCATTTTCCTTTAACTATCGCTTTCTCATTTGTGAAAGTACTAATTTGTTGCATGAAGACTGACAACAGACTGCTCCCGATTTACACAGCCTTTTATGGCGTATTTGGGAGTAGTGACAGCTATATTAATTTGCATGTTTTAAGCCTTTAATCATCCTTTGTGTCAATCTTCATTTAATAATTAATTGCGTTGTTTTTGCTATCATTACAGTGTTCAGCAGTGTCGAAGGCCAGGGCTACAGCGTTTACAGACTTCGTTCCAAAACCGGGACACTAATTTACTTGAGAACGAGGGGATATTTGGAATTTAACAAAACTACTCAGAAAGTTGAATCATTCGTTTGTATAAACACATTATTGACGTAAGTTTCCTTATCGTTGACACTAATTAATATTTTTTGCTTTAATTTGAGTGCGAAATATTCATTGAATGATGTGAATGGCTTTCGTTTGTGTAGGTCCGAAGAGGGAGATAAAGAGCTTGAAAAAGAGAGAGAACGAATCACGCCCTTTATCACCTTCCAACAAGTTACAACCACCAGTACAAATGCGAGCTCATCTAAAAATGTTCTTCCTTTGACTCAGTCGCCCGAGTCAGTCGTATCAAAAATAGTGACGACATTGACCACAACCACCGTGCGAAAGGACAACACCAAACTACAATCAACCTGCACAAATGAGAAACTTTCTTCCATTTTGCCACGCTCAAAGGTTGAAGAAATAACGGATGTCCCCTCAAGAAACGACTCCTCCAACTCAATGAGCTTGATGACGTCCCCCGAGTTGCTGCAATCTGGGGCCGTGGAGCTTCATCATGTGAATGGAGACTCGCTTGTCGGAGACAACCGTGAACTTAGTGTGGCAGAAGCTGTTCCTACGATCTCTTCACCCCAAATATCAACCATTAGCATGGTTAACGACATCCTGGACGGAGCAACTATAGAGCAGGTTGTCCATGTACGCCCCACCATCCCCACCTCATTGACAACCTCCACCTCACCGTCACTCGTACAACACACGACGCCTAGGTGTGACATTACTCCAACAAGACTGAAGCGTCCGTACGTGGATGTTGACGAGATAGTAACATCCAGTGCCAAAAGAGCATCCGCATTCATAACATCCTACAGTCCGCTTCACCATTCTCCTCAACTCAATTCGAAACAAATGTGGGCATCGGAAACAGCGGCCATGATCTTTGATCAGCATAACAACAACGGTTGAACAGAACATGAAAGGAAGATTCATTAGTAGAAGGAAAGTTTTGAAGGCTCAGTTGAACTATTAAGGAAAACTATTATTCTAAACCCTAATTACGATATCTATTGCAACGGAAGAATCGCAGAAACTCGGATTTTTACAGATACGAATAGACTTTGTTACAGTTTTAGTACGTGAAGTTACTACTACACATCACACACATCTTTTCTAGAGCATTGAACACAAACTCCTCCTACTATTCACCTGTAACAGCGAAAATAATCGATTGTACAGAAATAATATCAGCCTTGCATAATAAAAAAATCAGTTCGGACCAATTATGTAAATCAGGAATCAAGAAAAAATGGAACAGTTCTGGATCCAGCCTGTTAAGCGTGTGTCCCCCAAATACAAAACAAGAAATGTTTTAGTCACTATGAAACGGAGAGAGAGAATGAAAGTTAAAACAAACAAAAATATTGGAGCAATTGACGATGATTCCATCTAATTAATTAATCATAAATATATATAATATATATTATATATATATATTCAATATTATGTAGTTGATCGGATTTTGTACAACAACCTTGGTGTTGAAATGAAAATTGTAACTGCTGTATGGAGATGCACCAAGACAATCAAAAACAAAACTTTTTAGTAACTCATATTACTACTACTACATTACAGTCTTAACAGTTAAGTAAAATGCGTTAAAGAAGTAAGAATAAAAATATCTATTAAATATATTACATAGCAAACAAAACACATCTATTTACCATACATTATACAATTTACAGATGCAAACATCTATTATTAAAAGATCGATCACTCCGAATTTTTTTAGCTTGATAATTTATTGCAAGATAAGGAATGAGAAGAGATGAGAGAATGAGAACACCGATTTTTGTATACAACGGGGGATAAATAATATTATAAATATATTATGCGACGATGTTGACAAGGTGTCCACGGAAACGATTTTTTCCTCTTTTATTTAGGAGAGAAACCAAATACCTTTATTATGTTCATTGCCAGTTTTTCATCATCATGTATGTGTAAACTATTATGCACAACTACATAACAACTTCGCATTATTTTAATTGCGTTTCTATTATGATTCACAACTGATTACTGCAAACTTACATTTCTTGAAGTAATCTAGTAATCTAACTACCAAAAAATATTCTTTGTTGGATTGTCCTGTTTTTTTGTTAAATTGTATGTGAATATATAGGCGTCATATATATTACATAACTAATTAATCAATGTGTACGTGTAGCAGATTTGGTCGTCTTTGTCGTATAATATTTATTTAGTACGACATATTTTTTTGAGGAGGTCGTATAATTGTTATAATTGTTGTTACTACACCAGAAATGCACGTTGTGTGTTAATGTGTAATATATTAATATCAACTTTCCCGTATTCATTCTTCTTAAGGAATCTACAAAAAATATATATAATTATACATCATTATATATAGCTACATAATATGCATAGAGAAACACATATATATTCTCATTTTTTGAAGAAAAAAAAGATGATAAGTAAACGATAATGTTCTTGGAAGTTTATTATAGGCGAAAGAGAGATAAAGTAATATGCTTCTTTACAATGCACGTGTAGGCAGTAGTAGCAAAGCAACGGCTTATTATAAATAAATTACATCATCCATCATATTTAGTCATCCGCATTATCAAAGTATAGAATATGAGCTCCAAAAATATCTGACGATATGAAACGTTAAAATAAACACGGGTATTGATTGTTGCTGTTTATTTGGGTTCGGAATCAGATTGAGTGTGAATTTTAGTGGAAAAGCATGATATTATATGATATCACCTATTCTTCAGGAAAGGGGCAAAGGAAAGGAAAAGAATTCAGAAGATGTTTGCTAGGAATGGAGTAAATAATATTAAAAATATCAATATTATCAACTATACTGTATTTACCGTTAAGAGTTTTCCATCGCTAAAATCTAAAAATCATGTAGAGATCGGGGGAAGGGTGTGCGAGGGTAGTAATGAAACTGTACAAAACTATTTAGTAACGGTTACTCTTTTTGCCGCAGAACAAAAGTAATATATTGCGAGGGGAATATTATATATTTAAATTAAATATAAATTATTTACTGCTACTAGTTCCCATGAAGCAGTGTAGTTTGCAGAACTGTTGATTGTTATACAGATCTATTTTACAACTTAATTCAAATGTCGTAAACAACTGTAAATTGTAGGTCAGCAAAAGAATTTGTTATTATTTGATTTAACACACTTCAAAAGATTTGGTTTTAAAGCTTATTGCAAAAATGGAAATTACTTTTTTGAAATGAAGGATGCATCAGACCAAAACAAGAGACCAGTACACAAGTCGCTCACAAGTAGATGCAATAAATATACATTTCATCGTACTCAAGTGCGAATTAGCTTTGTCTTAAGCAGTCAAAATCAGACCTTACATTAATGTAATTAGCGTAAGAAACGCACACACTTTACCATCTACTGACTTCATTTGACTATAAAGATGCCATATACTTCTAGTGTCACATTTGAAATACCAAAAGTGTAGGGAAACCAACAATTTCTGCAAATTACATATAAGATTCCTTCATGTTGCACTTTCTCCTGTAGTCAGTCAGTATAATACCAATGAATTTTATCAATGAAGTTGACACGACTCTCGACTGCAAACACACACTCGCAAACGCAAACATTCGTATTAAAAATTCTTCTCATTATTTCGATTCTTTTCCGGATCCTTTCATTAATTTGCTTTCAAAGCTCAAAAAGGGTAACTTTTAATAACAAAAAAAGTTTCATTTTTTTTTACAAAAGTGCATGATCAATGATTTTTTGCTTTTCATCGCATCAGAGAATCATTTTATTTCCTTGAGATACCCACGCAAACGATTTTGGATGCACATTATATATTTGATTTGATACGCAAGCAAAACACCTGTAATTTTAATTGACTAGAGAATATAAATACAACAAAGCTACTACTAGTACTACTGTTAAACTATTGTACTGTAAGTGAGTAAAACATACCCAGAAGACTGAATAATTATATTTGAGGAACGCTAATTTTTTTCTTGGATACATAAATAAACAATTATACAATACTATTACGCTGGTAATCATGTATTATAGTAAGCTATATGCATACATTATTGTCAAAAAATATGTAGAGACATGATTACTTTGTACTGTTAACTATATACATACATACAACAAGAAACAACACAAACCTTTAATTCTAGTTCTTGATTAGGAAATCAGAGAAGAGGAAAAAAAACTGTGGAATTTATTTCTATTAACCCCATACATATTAGGATTATTATGAAGACTGACGGATTTTCCTTAGTTTTTTTGTTTGTTTTTGCGAAGGTAAAATATTATGTATAACAATGAGTAAGCAATTAGATAGTTCATATATACACGATAGATATTGTACATAATTGCGTTATATTAGTATGGAAATTTTAAAGATGAATCGTTTATATAGTGATTAATATGATATCGGTTGTTGTACAAAACATTATATAAACCCTTTTGCTTGACGATGGATGATGTCTTCAGATATAAAAAAACGCTCCTCACATCAGTTGAAAAAAAAAACAGTAAAACAAAGTGTGTCACATGTATACTTACTAATCGTAATTATATGATTTGTCATTATATTATATTAGTTTATTGTTGATGTAGTAAGAGTAACTGTGTAACTTAAAATTGACAAGCTCACTTCTCTGTGCATGATGATATATAATTTTTGTGTGAAATCAAAAGAAAGAAGAAAAAACTGCAATTTAGTGTGGTTCCTTTTTGGCAATGTTGATGTACTATTGACTATTATTGTAAAATGTATTCGGGTGTTGTGCCATTCTTCTTGTAATTTTTTTAGTTTGACAAAGAAAATAATACACAACACACCAAGTATATATTTTCCGCTGTTCATGTTTCCAAATATGTTATTTATAAAATATTAAAAAATTACACATAAACACATCAATTCTTTGAGCATTATGATTTTGAGTTTTTTTCTCCAACATACCTAATTTCACAGATTTCTTTTCCAACTTATACATATATTTATTCTTTCTTATGCATGAACCTCATGTTTTATAGTAGTGCTCTCCAAACGAATTTTTTATAACTATCTATAAAAGAGTAATATACATGTGTAATGTACAACATCTTATTTTACGCTATTAATCATAGAACATGAACGTCGGCGTCGCATAAGTTTCCACACAATAAGCACCACGGAAGTCTACATGGGTGGCCGTTGAGGATGGACCAAGAAAGAAACGGGAAATCGGAAGCGATAAAACTACCAGTCAATAAGTCGTGAAAAGTATTGATCACACTATATCCGCTTTATTTATGATACTTGAGATCTTTATGGCGATCAAGCTCTTAAGATCCTTCGTATTCTATCAATAGTATGAGCATTTTAAAGCAGGACAAGAAGAAAATAGTATTTAAAAACATAATATAATAATGATTATCATGTAATATGGTAGCAGTATCTGTTGATCCCCGGTTTTACAATGATTTTAAGAGAAGGAAATGAACCATTGTACAATTTTATTGTTTGGGAACACTAAATAATAAGTAATTATATAATCTACTAATTATATGATACCATGGAAGTGAATTTGAAACCAACTAATTATTGCTATAATTAGTACGACAAAACACGGTCAACATTTTAAAATCGTGTGTCCTTCTTGTTATTTAAAACACAGTAAAACTTTATATCTAATTATGCATAACTATTATATGCTCTATGTGTAACTTTACTTGGGAAATATTATGATTGATGACACTCATAAAAATAAAGCATGAAAGGGAAAACAAAGTGAAACAGTGTTCATTTCAGAGAATGTTGTCTGGTCAAAATAATGATTCTCGCTACTTTCAATTTTTTAATCGTTATTATTTATTTCTAACAAAGAAAACTGGAGTTGTCTTTCGAAGCTTACAGCTTTCATTGTATCTCTTGGGGACACACAGAGAGAAAAAAACTATAAAATAATCAGCATGGTAATTATTATTGCTAACCAAGTTGAAATAGTAACGAAATGACGAACCAAAAATGGCTCTTGCTCAAAACTCAAGTCTTTTAAGAGATTATCATTTCCTTTTGGGCAACTTGCAACTTGCCAGTTTGCCAATATCCATTATTCTTCTGCAGAACATGTCTTGGGGTAGATTACTATGAAAACAAAAGGAATTTCCAAATTCATTGTTTCTTGTATTAATTTGCAATAAGTTGCGAATAAATTTGGCATGTTTCTCGCTTTCTTTGAAACTTTCACCACAAAAGTATCATTCCTATGTGTAGTACCACGTGGATACAGTGAAAGCTCTCGACATAACAATTGTCTCGCGTTCTTGCACCACTAGTTTTTAACAGATTTTTGGATTGGTCATGATTTCTTCCTTCGAAAAAGTCATCGATTCTCTCCAAAATGAAAAAAAAAACGGAAAAACGGGTTTTCCATTCATGCTTTATGCACGTCAAAACATCCTTTAAATAAGCGTTTGTATTATTATGCACTTAATATTTATGGTTATCATTATGAGTATAATATAATATTCGTCCACATACAATACACACACATAATATATGTTTTTCAGTGACTCATTTTTTCAAGGAGAAGAAAAGTTTGGTGAAAGTATTTTTTAAATCGTACGTTACTTATTACTACTACTAAAATTAGCGCTACATACTACTGTATAACATACTGCTATACTTTCGCTGCTGAGGAAAGAAGAGGAAGATGTGTTTTAAAATGGAGTATTTCGATGCTATGTGCAATGGGTAAAGGCTGATTTCCAAACAAAATTAGGCAATTTTTCTGACTCGTTGGCTATCAGTATGTCGTACTCAGAAATATTTGAGAGAAAAAAGTTAATAAAAATTGAAATATTGCTAAATGCACACAACCTGCAAATTTTTTCCAGATTTTGAGGAACTTCATGCAAAAAAAGGATCCTTTTAAATATGAAGAAAGTTACACGTTGTGCTGCTGTGCAGTTCATGTCTGTTTTAAGTCTGCTAAAGTAAAGATACGTAACGTTAGAGTTAAAAAATAGTAAATTTGTGTATGAAAAGAAAATAATAAATTGTTGGCTGGGTAGTTAGTGAGACAAGTTAACTGTTAACCATAACCGTGAGCATTTTTTGTTTGCAAGAAACGTGTCATGCGGAAGCTAAGGAATGCGGTTTGTGTTTTTAAACGAATGCAGAAAAATAAGTTAATTTGCATTATATGTTGATTGTATTTATAGGAGAAAGCTATGTAGCTAAGCAAGAGTGCATATGAATGTGTAAAACATTTTGAATGACCTGAAAAAATGAGAATATGGATGCATGCCATTGTATGACGTTGAATTAAAAAATATTTAAAAGTTTAAATATTGCCACTTGTTGCAGTTGTGCTCATTCACTTGTTAATTTTCACTTTCAATATCCCACAATATTTAAATACGCATAATATGCATTCTGAGTTCACCCTGGAACATCCACCACCCTGTGAATAAATGGCATTTTTTCGTTGAGTTATTGAAAGCCATCTTACTTCGTTTCGTACTCATACCATCCTTGCACAGATTTTGGAAGATCATCCAGAAAAAACACATCTCATATTCATGTCTTTTCGCTTCGAAATAAGAAAGATGCACTAGTGATATATGCACCATGAACTCGACTGAACCTCACGAAGCATCCGACATGCTAACAATGACATGTACTGCTTAAGTTAGTTGGGACTTGGGACTGAGACAAAACGAATATCTGCCCTCATTTCAATGTCAAATATTCACGGAAAGTTAATGTTCATTTTTTGTGTTCAAATTTTGGTATTCTCTCGAATTTCGTCTATCTCATCCGTCGACCCCGGCTTAACTCTTCCTTTGTTCTCATTTAAACAATAGAGTTCTAGAG
>JAQIXX010005043.1:0-14775 GCA_034700605.1 Willowsia nigromaculata | reverse complement strand
TTTGTAATCTGAAATCTGTATAGATTACAAAATTCATATTTTGTTTTTGTAATCTGAAATCTGTATAGATTACAAAATTCATATTTTGTTTTTGTAATCTGAAATCTGTATAGATTACAAAAACAAAATGCTATTTGTTACAAACTTTGAAGAAGTTTTTAAATTTTTTGTCAATTTAATGAAAATGCTGTAGGTTAGTGAATCTTTTACCTTAAGATTCAATAGTTTTTAAAATTCTTAATTAACATTAAATGCTCCAAGAAATGGAGATATTGCAGAATATTACTTGCTTTCGAATATTCACCCATTCGTGGTTATTCACCTTTTAAATTTAATGATAATCACTTCATATGGAATAAGTATATTACTATAATGCGGACATGAAAATTCTGAAATGTCCAAGGGGCACAAAATGTGCCATCCCAAGTCAAACTAAAATATCCTAGGTAGAGTGCCACTTTGATCAAAAATAAAATCGCTGGTCATCCCAAAAACCCTGGTGAGACACGAAACCCCCTCATATTCACAAAACACTTGAGTTTCTATCCCTGATGTTTAACAATACGTGTCTCACGAAAATAAATTTTTGGCAGTATTTTCTTTTCTGGAACAAAAATCTCTGATGGGCAGGGGATCCCTGATAACCGACTTCAAACCTCTTGGAGCACCTCTCCTGCGCTAAAAGAATTTTCATTTCCGCTATTATAAAATATATCTTGAAAGAATTAGATTCTAATTTTGATATTTAATATTGCCCCGCCAGATACCAATTATCGTAATTTACATAATGATACAATTAGATAAGAACCCGTAGACGCAGTAAACCGCATGGTAAATTTTGGGTGGACATTTTTTGTTGCATAAAGACTAAATTTTAAATACCATTCTGCCATGTAGGAGAGAGGCAATAACCCTATAATATATTTTTTAGCTATGCACAATTCTTAAATTACGAGAAACATTACAAGCTGCATATATGTATGTATAAAATATGATATGTACAGATAGTGAGATAATTCATCAAAATAAAAAATTTTCTTAAATGTTTATATCAACTTCCCCTAATGACCGGTATATAAATGTATTTTTGCAACAACTTTTTGAGTTCTCCGTCATGGTATTTTTATACTGCATTGTTGCATACGTATCTACAGATTCGAGAAATACTTTATATAACCCAATTTTTTCAGGTTCTAAATTATAAAATTCATTGTCGCTTACATTAGCTGAACCAATGAATTCATTTTAAACAACTTTTAGTAATAAATAGAAATGGTAAGTGTAATTCTAATACTTTGTATTTTTTCTATCTTTCAGATACTATTTGCCCTTAAGCCGAAAAACTAGATGCTAATAATCTCAAAAAAAATTATGTTATCATGCGATACACTTTTATTACTAAATGTATTGTACGAATTGGCATTGTCTCATAATTGCATTTAAATTACTTCTTACTGGATATTATGACAAAGATTGCATTTCCAACAAAATGATGTCAAGTATATTAGCCTCAGGTCATTAACGACGAGATTAGAACTCCAGAAATGCGCAAGATTGATCCTTTAGAAAATCGAAAATTTCTACGTAGACTTCATAAAAAATCCTGGTATCTTTAAAAATGAATAGGGAATGACTGCCAAAATTTATTACTGCTCAACATATATACTATTTCTGTCGATATACAAAGACGGACTGTTGTGATGATATGCCTAAAGAATGGATTGATTTTCACCCTCTGCGAAATAAACCTGTTGTATATTTGTATAATCATCATGTGATTTACTCAAGTACGTAAAATAATGAGTTATCAGTATTTCTTGAAATAATTTTTATACGTTTTGCTTTGGTGCACATGGATCGCATTGCCCCAGTAATAAATAGTAATCTATCTGAAACATGTGTTTGGTTTATGATTTGGAAATTGACCATAGTTCACTGATCCTGCACTCAATTCTATGAATACATGAACTTGGAGCTTCCAGACGTTGACATTTTTATTGCTCCGACTGTATTTCAACATAAAAAAATTCAAACATATATGTCCCGTTTGTCGTAAAGACTTGGATGCATGTTGTTTTCCATTCAGGGATCTCTTGCAGGACATTCATAATATTCCGTAAGAAAAGGACAAAATAAAATGAACCATGAAATGTAGTCGTGTGTGGTAAACTGTTCAAGTACTGTTCAAGATTACGAAAGTAAAATGTTATTTGTTACAAATTTTGAAAAAGTTATTCAAAATTTTGTCAATTCAATGAGAATGGTGTAGGTTAGTGAATCTTTTACCTTAAGATTCAATAGTTTTTTAAAATTCTTAATGAATATTAATTGCTCCAAAAAATGGAAATATTGCAAAACATTATTTGGTTTCGAATATTCACCCGGCCATGGTTTTCACCTTTGAAATTTATTAATAATCACTCCACATGAAGTAAATGTAAATGTAAAACTGAAACGGGATGCGGACATGAAAATTCTAAAATGTCCAAGGGCACAAAATTTGCCATCTAAAGTCAACCTAAAATATTCTTGGTGGAGTGTATCCCTGATCCAAAATAAAATCACTGGTCATCCCAGAAACCTCTGGTGAGACACGGAAACCCATTAGATTCACAAAACTTGCAAGGAAGCCCCTGATTTTCTATCAAACATCCCTAATAAATAATAATACGTGTCTCACAATGAATCACGTATTTTCGGGAGCATGCTCCTGACCTGGAACATAAATCTCTGATGAGCGGGGGATCCATGATCACTAACCTCAAATCCCTTGGAGCCCTGCTCCTGGGCTATATGGATTTTCATTGTTATCTGGTATTACAAAATATCACTTAGAAGGAATGGATTTTAATTTTGATAATTATTTTTACCCTTGATATCAAATATCTTATATTTTATAACTGAATTAGTTTTGACAATAAAATTTCCCTCATTTATGACTTTGACTTTAGTTTTGCGTCATTCATGAATTTTTGTATCCGTATTATATATACCTTTATAAATTTACCATTTCTTTTGATTAACAAATCGCATGTAGATCGTATTTCCTAAGTTTACCTTCTCTTTCATTAAATCTGAGTTATTTTACAACCAAATTTGATCGACGTTTACTATCCATTTTGAAGATGAAACTTACAAATAGTACTTCCGATAGGTGACTCGTGGTTACAATCAAATCCAATGCTCGGTGTCGGTGGCAATGGAACTTGAGAAGGCGATATGTAGTATTTTGAACCTTGGCGGAAAAAGAAAAAGTGTGCGCCAGTCATGCAGGTTTTCATTATTATATGATGTTATCAGGCCCTGTGTATTTTCCTTATAATCTGCATAAAAAAGTATTCATTTTCAGGTTTAAGAGCTAAACTGCGACAATTTTTTTTAAACTTTCATACAATGACATTAAACTAGGATATATTGAAAATCTGTAGTTATTATCTTACATCTCGTTAGACAGCTTTCACTTGTGCTTTTGACGATTTTCCCCATGCAGCATAAAGATTTCCAAGATATTTCCTGGATACACTGAATCGAGATAATCCTTCAGTTTCCATCATCTCTAGCGAAATAATTGCTATAAAATTTGGAAGTAAAATCAATATATATCATATCAGTTAAATACATTTTCAGCTAAACTTTTTATTTACATTTTTATTCACACTCAATCCTCTGGTTTGTTATCTGTCACCGGAGTCAACGGAAAAATTTCCACAACCAGTTATGGGGTTTTTCAAAAGACAATTAGCATAGAATGCGGGATACTAGCACTTACCGCTTTCCTTATTTTCTCAACTTTATATTTTGTTTTTAACCGAGAATAATAAATTCGCACTAATAAATAAATTTTGTGGCTTACCTTTCAGTTTAAAATGTTAACTATGCCATCAATTATCCATTGATAATGCAGAATTGCAAACTGAGAATTAGTAAAATACGTGATACAAAAACAGAGATTTCCAGTTCCAGACACTTCCAGAGAAAGCACAGAAATCATACCTCCTGAAACTTTTTTGTCCCTATCCAAACATGCATTCAAAAGTGCATTCTATTTACAACTAAAGCTAGTGTGAACTTATGAAATTTTGGGGGGAACTGAGCAAGTAAAACAGAAACACGTCCGCACCAGACACAGGAGAGAAAGCAAATGAAATTTCTAATTCTTATTAAAACTCAGAGGATTGCTATGATAAATGATGAGTGACTCAAGCTTCCGCTTCTGTTTTACGATGTTCTGCAGGAGAAATGCTTCGGGAATATGAAATAATGAACAGAACAGAACGATGCCTGCCTTGGAAGGGGGAATATGGTCTCAGAAAACTGCCCATTATGATTTGCTTTTAAAGGACTCTAAGTTACCATGGAAATAACAACAAACAAAGCTATTGTTTGGCTTTTGTCTTATGAAAATAGCTAATGATACTAAACTGCCGAATGCTTTGCTAATCAACTGAAAACAAGGGAATGTTTGTGGACATGGAAATTCAAACACGAAATGGAACTGACAAGAAAGAGGAGAAACGATATCACAAATTAAAAATATTTTGGGATCCCCCTTATGCTGATTATTATAGATTTTAAGAGTTTATTCGGAATTCTTTAGAATTTATTCTCATGTAATTTTTGGCCTTTCAGGGCTCTGATCCAGTAGCGGCTGTAAGAATTTCCGTGTCCACTTTCTTTACCGTAATTCCACGTTTTTCCTTTCCTTAAACGAAACAAAACTCAAATGAACCGTGTGGCATGCAATATTTATGATGTATGAATATAGCGAAACTAAAAAGGAAACGCAGTAGTCCACAGCTCATTCTCATCTTGACGGGGCTGGGGGAGATAGGTGGTTTACGCTTAAAATTTCATGTGTTGACTCACAAAATTAATTAGAGTAATCCTAGTCTTAATGGGGAAGCCGGTGAAACACTGATGGCAGGAAATAGAGCTGCGGACAAACAATGAAACGAGCCTAGTTTCACGCGTGCATGATCATCACATAATGATGCCATCCAACAGTATGGGTGAAAAACCAGCTTACTGAACTGAATGGTGTATGCTATCCAAATGTTTTGCCAATATTCCTTGATGCATTGCATTTTTTTACTGACTATCAAGTAGTTGCATGTAATTGTTATTCTAGCCACAATCACTATACGCAATAGGGTTTGAGCAAAGCACGCAAGTAAATTTGAGAGGATTTCTGTGCTGAGTGTTTTAGCAAAGTTTTGTCCCCATCCCTGTGCAAAGTTGGACACAAAGCTGTACAATTTAGTAACCACAAAAAATGCAATTAAAATTTTATGTCGTAGCAGGAAACTGGAGAAGGAAGCAAAAAAATAACAAACAAATCTTCCCCTCAAACCATGCTATCCAGTTCAAAAAGCGAAGGCGAATGAAATTCATGATTGGGATAATTGAATTTCAAGTACATTTTAGAATGTTAGTCAATAAAATAAGATGATGGCCCGATGTGGAGTTTTTGTCACTCCCAAAGTTTTTATGAGACACGAAAAAGCTTGCTGTAAACGGAGTAGTCACAAGTGAATAAAATTTCGTTATAACTAAAAACTATAAAACGAAGCTTATTGTTGAGATTTTTTCAGCTTCTAAATTTCGATGTCTGCTTAACAAATAACTACATAAAATTATCTGTGATTACATTTACATATTGTGTTGTTTATTTTATTGCATTTCATTATTTAGACTTATTAAGATTACAAATAAACTCTTTCACGATCTAAGCTTAAGATTAGTTCACATAATATTATCGATCTAATAATATACACTTCCCATATTTATTAATGCTTAACGACCTCGAATAATTAAAACAATTTATTTTTAATCATTGGTAACTACGAATAAAATTACTTTTCTAACAGTGTCGTACCTTATAGTGTATAATATTGAAAATCGTGTTATCTGATACAAAAAATACAAAGTGTTTGTCCAAATCGTTAAAAAAACGGGGATTAGAAATCATTCTGCGTAATTACCATTTGAATTGTAAGCTAAGGATAATAGTTACAGTAAATACGTTTCCTCAATATAAAAAATTATCACAAGCTGCATATTTAAATTATGAACAAGTAGTTACAAAATTTATGAAAATAAAATATTATTACAAAATCTTGTCATGTCATTCGTCTGAATATTTAAATACAGTAATGTTATTTACGCATATGTGGAATTAATAAATGCTTATTACACCATTTCACCGGGTTTTTTATCATTGAATTCCTTGGTCGCTTACATTAGCTGAACTAATGAATTCATTCTATGCTATGGTTAGCTATGTATAGAAATGTGTGTGTAATGATTACAATACTATGCATTGTCTCCACCTTTCAGGGATTCTTTCCCTTTTAACTAAAAAATCATATGTAATCGTTTCCAAAAAAACTGGATTATCATGCAACAGTTTTAATACAATTTTTAATTATCTTGCAATTGTCTTATGTTTCTATTTAAATTACTTGCTATTAGGTATTTTGGCTACGAATGCATTGCCACCAAATCACCTAAGAATTTATTTGTAATAAGATATCAGCAGTAATATTTTTTCAATTTGTGATATAAGAATCAACTGACATAAGCAGTTTGTATGCATTAAATTCCTGAAACATACATGATTAAACTCACAAGGAATATGCATATGATTTTTATGAAATCGGTCATGACAAATTCAGTGGTGATAGTGAAAGTGCGGAATGCGCAAGTTGAACAGCTCCAGATTATTATGAATAGCAGAAATAATGCATGCTCCAAGCAATAAGTCATGTGATGTCAACACCACAACTCATACATTTAGGGTTTAATGCCCTTTATAAGTTAGGAAGGTATATTATGCTGTAAATACGATATTTAGAAATAAATTAGCACAGCATTAAAGTATATATGAAGTATACCGTGAAATCTGGCCTAATTTATGAATTATAACTCTTGATTTCGCTTGCACACTTGGCTTCCCTCCGAACAAACAAAATGGTACCAAATAATGACAGCATAAATATCATATTTGAGCGTGAAATACTTTCCTTATTGATATACAAGGGCATTAAAATAACAAAAATTTTGAGTAATGGTGTTGACAACAGGACTTATTGTTTGGAACATGCATTATTTCTGCTATTCGTAATGCTCTGCTGCTTTCCAACTTGCGTTGGGGACTTTGACTATTTCCACTGAAGTTGCCATGGCCGAGTTCATAAAAATGATCTAATTTCCGCTAGACCAACACGTTAACATCATTTGCATATTCCTTGGCAGCAGTCACTTACATTAGCTTAGCTACCAGAATAACCATTTTAATTTTAGCGCTTATACAACCGTGGTGCCAATCACGTACGTAATAATATTTATGTATCTTTCTAGTTACTAGTAATACGCGTTTACCATTCTTGTCACTAACAACGGAAATGTGACTGTAGTAACAATTTTATTCTTTACATCTACATGACTATTGCTTGTTTCAGTTTTTCAGATAAACTTTGATTTGCCTGCCTAAATTTGTTCTCATTTTTAATTTGCGATAATCATTTGAGTTGCAGTTTAAGTTTCACACCATAATCTTCATAAAACTGTAACTTTTGCAGCATCTTTGTGCACTCCGGAAATACCTTTGCTGCATCGTAGATTCAGTCAAACTCGGAGATTTTGGTGACTTTAAAAATCACAAATTTAAATGAATTAACTCAATGTGGAATATTATGATAAGGAAGCTTTGTTACCTTTTCAATTAAATCTGCCATTTTTTCTCCAATCGCGTATAAAACAATGAATTGCAACACAACTCAGATATCCCCGTATATTTAATAAAAATTTGTGATGCTTCAAGCGATGATTGATGCAAAGATTTGAATCATGTATTAAAACAGAAACACTAAACATTCTTGATTGATCAGCACACAATGCGTATTTTCACTCGAATGGTGGCATAAAACTGCTATATGATCATTTGTTTCAGAAAATGGAAATATGTGTTCATAGTAAGTTATTCTTCATCTCAAAAACATTAGAGGTAAATACTTTAATGATATATACTGACCTCAGTACTATTTGATACATTTACCCTCCTAGCTATTAAGAGCTAGGAGTTACCGCAAATTATAAATGATTTTTTTCGGAAATAATCAGTCTCTATCTTGTATTGAACCAAGTTAATCTTAATGGTGCATTTGCGGTTGTTATTCTGCATCAAAACAGTCAAAAAGCTTCTGGTTTAGGCTTGCTAGAAGGATAACAGAACATTACTTTATACATTAGCGAAGAAAACCAATAGTATACTTGTGTAAACATTTTCCTAATGAATCCACTCAAATAAACTACATGAAGTGAAGGAATGATTGATCAGGATAGTTGGAATGGTTCTCTCGGTTTTGCTCGGGAGGAAATGAATTAATTACCCATTTCAACAGTAATCAATTTCAACCCTGCATAAGATAAGGTCATTAGATGACGACAAGGACCAAACAATTTTTACGTTTACCATAGTATAAACCAGGTTTAAGTAGCATGAACATTTTAATTCTCCATACCACACAGTCTTAATGTATACATTCACAGTAGTCGCTTACATTAGCAAAAATACTGGAGGAATCGCACACCAGCATTTGATGCCGGCTGGTTTGCATCAAAATCTGAATAACAATGATATATGTTTACATACATGCACTTTCACCCATTTTGTCTTCTGTGAATCCTTTTTAGTTTAAACATTTACTTGTATCACATTATTGGCAAATTATGCAACATGTGAGTGAAAGTGGAACAGAAGGTTATCGATGTTGACGACATCTACAAAAAGTAACGTTCCCAATCCTCACCGCAAAACATCCAAAGTGAAAGCGTTGACCTCTGCTAGCATGTTTGTTGAGAGAAATGAAAAGCTAGGTACTTCATCTTGATAAAAATTGGTAAAACACCTGTTGATCTTCTCCAAAGAGAGATCAAATCTTTAAGATCTATATAACTTTCTAACCTAACCAACCGACCGTCCAGTCATATTTACGTATTACTATAGGAGCTGAGTAGTTTGTCTCAAATGGTCTATATAAAAACCATGAACCAAATCTCGACGAGGCTATTGGTGTTTCAGGTAACTCGTTGTGAGTTGTGATTTGCCGGCTTAATTGAAGTATATTCAAACGCTTTACAAATTCATATTTTGTTTTCGTAATCTGAAATCTGTATATAGTACATAAATAAAATGTAATTTGTTACAAACTTTGAAGAAATTACCAAAACGTTTGTCAATTTAATGAAAATGCTGTAAGTTAATGAATCTTTTACCTTAAGACTCAATAGTTTTTCAAATTCTTAATGAACTAATTTAATTCTTAGTGCTCCAAAAAATGGAAATATTGCAAAATATTATTTCCCTTCGAATATTCACCCGGTCGTGGTGTTTCACCTTTCAAATTGAATGATAATCACCCCACATAATGTAGTATTACTATGATGCGGACATGAAAATTCTGAAATATCCAAGGGGCACAAAATTTGCCATCCCAAGTAAACCTAAAATATCCCTGATCCAAAATAAAATCACTGGTCATCCTAAAAACCCCTGGTGAGACACGAAAAGGCTTCAGATTCGCAAAACTTTCAAAAAACCCCTAAGTTTCTATCAAACATCCCTGATGGTTAATAATATGTGTCTCACAAATAACACATATTTTCGGGAGCATGCTCCTGACCTAGAACAAAAATCTCTGATGAGCGGGGGATCCCTGATCACCGACTTCAAAACTCCTGCGCTACAAGGATTTTCATGTCCGCCATTATAATATATTATTTTAAGGGAATGAATTCTAATTTTCATATATAATTTAGCCCCACCTGATACCAAATAAAGTATTTAATTCATTGAATAATTTAAAAAAGATAAAAACCTTTAGACGTACCAAACCACATGATAAACTTTGAGTGTACATATTTTGTTGCTGGGAGACTAATTTTTTTACTACTTTGTTTGAAACCTTTGCCCTAAAACATTTTTCACCAAATGTAGAAACATTTATTTAAGCAAGTACCAAAAATGGCAGATATTGAGTAAGTTTTCCCAATAAACTTTCCTCATTTCTGGCTTTAACTTTCATTTTGCCTGATTCATAAATTTTGTTATTCACATTACATTAACCTTAGCTTTAAATTTACTGTTTCTTTTGATAAACATGCCACGTGTAGATTGCAATTCCTAAGTTTACCTTCTCTTTCATTAAACAATTATATGTAACAATAAAATTTGGTTGATGTGTACTATTCATTTTGAAGATGAAACTTACAAATCGTGTTTGCAGTAGATGATGGAGGTTCTAATCAAATCCAGTGATCACTGTTGGTGAATATCGAAAAAAAAGGCGAATTTTAGCATTTAGAACCCTTAGCGGGGAAAGAAAGTGGGTGCGCCAATGTTGCAGGTTTTCACCATGATATAATTTCGTCAGCCCTTGTGTATTTTAGAGAATCTGCATACACAAAAGTATCATTTTTTCAGGTTTAAGAGTTAAACTGCCATAATTAAAAAAATTATACAGTGGAACAAAGTTGCGATATATCGTAAATCTGTTTTTAGCTTACAATTCATTATACAGCTTTCACTCATATTTCTCTTGTGCACAATCCAGACCTCCAAGATATTTCCTTGAGGCATTGAATCGAGATGATCTTTCAGTTCCCATCATATCCATCGAAATGACTGCTACTGAATTTGGAAGTAAAAAAAATATAATATCAGTAAAATACATCTTCAACTGAACTTTCTCTTTGTACTTTTATTCGCAATCAATCCTTTGATTTGTTATCTGTGAGTCACTAGATTCAACGAAGAAATTCCAGAACCAGTATTGAGGCTTTCAAAAAGACAATTACTACAGAAGCGGAATCTTAGCACTAACCGCTTTCTTTATTTTGGTGTGTATTTTATCGACTCAATAGTTTCCTACTAACCGAGAAGAATAATTCTGCACTAATAAATAAATTGTATGGCTTACCTTTCAGTTTAAAATGTTAAAACTATGCCATTATTTATCCACCGATAATGCAGAATTGCTAAATGAGAACTTGTAAGGTGATGTGAAAATTTAACTTCTCATTACGAGAAAAAACCTTATTTCCACTTATAAACACTCCCAGAAAAAGCACTGAAATCTAATCTCCTAAAACTTATTTGTGCCTGTGCCAGTATGAATTCAAAATTTTATTTTATTTACAATTAAAATTATTATAAGCTTATTATACTTTAGGAGGAAACTGAGCAAGTAAAACTGAAACACGTCCGCACCAGACACAGGACAGAAAGCAAATGAAATTTCTAATTCTAAATAAAACTCAGAAGATTGCTTTGACGAATAATAAATTAACTGAAGCTTCCCCTTCTGTTTTTTGGTTTTCTGCAGGAGACGTGAATTGAGAAAATGAAATAGTGAACAGAACAGAAGGATGGCTTGGAAGGGGGAATATGGTCTCACTATACTACACATTATGATGAACTCATGATTACCATGGAAACAACTGCAAACAAAGCTATCGTTTGACTTTTGTCTTTTGAAGATAGCTAGTCATGCCAAATTACGAAATGCTTTGCGGATAAACATAAAGCAAGAGGATGTTTGCGGGCCTGAAAATTCTTGAGGAGAAAAGGGTTAGCAGGAATGAGTAAAAACGATATCACAGATTTAAAACGTTTTGGGATCCCCCGTTTGTTGCTTATCAAGGATTTTTAAGAGTTTATTTGGAATTCTTTAGAATTCATTCTCATGTGTTTTTGCCTTTCAGGGCTCTGATCTACTAGTGGCTGTTAGAATTTCCTTGTCCGCTTTCTTTATCATAATTCCCCGTTTTTCCTTTCGTAAAATGAGACAACTCAAATGAATGGTGCCGCATGCATTATTTATGATGTATGAACATAGCGAAGTTAAACCGGAAGCGCAGCAGTCCTCAGCTCATTCTCATCTTGGTGAGTTGGGGGAGATAGATGGTTTATGCTTAAAATTTCATGTGCAGACTCAGAAAATTAATCAGAGTGAGCCTAATCTTAATAGGCAAGCCAGTGAATTATTGAAGGCAGGTAACAGAGTTGTGGGCAAATAATCAAACGTGCATAGTTTCATGCGTGCATGATCATCACATGATGATGCCTTTCAATAGTATATGTATAAATGCAAAATCTATTGAAAGATACCTTCCTCATCTGAATGGTGCATGCTATCAAAGTGATTTGGCGATATTTCTTGGTGTATTGCATTTATTACTGATTATCATGTTGGTACATGCAATTCTAATTCTAGCCACAATCATTTTTCGTGAAGAGAGTTGAACAAAAACATGCTAGTAAACTTGAGATGATTGCTGAGCTGAATGTTTTATTTAAGTATTCTCCCTTCCCTTTCTATGGAATGCTGTTAATGATACGCATCAACAAAATGAAAGTATTAATTAAAGAAAATACTGCTATATTGGGATGAAAAATACATCACGGCATACCACTTTTACGAGTCGTCTCTAAAAAATGGCATAGCTACTGCAAAAAATGGTGCCTTGAAAATATACAAAAAATATGTCGGCAGTTGGAACCTAATCCAAATGCATGCCCGGCATCGTGGAATAGAATCTGAGCAAAAGTAAAAGTTTCAGCTTTGCATGCAGACAAATAGAATGTCAATTCCTCCAGTACTATAAGGAACTAAATTGTTTAAGTTTTTGAAAATGTAATGGAGAGACTTTTTCTGTAGAAAGGAATTCTTTCATGTGCATTTAAAAATCCACCTAGAGTTACAAGCGGACACATAACGCATAACCACGACTATTCGATTTATGAAATTGATTGGAAATTTTTACTCTACTCGGCTACAAAGTAGCAAGGATTTTAGGGTTCCAAAAATCCAGAAAATTTTAAACCTTATTTTCATATTCGAATCTTTTCTTACAATTTAGCTTATTCAAATAAAAAAGAATCTTTTAAATTTTGTAATGATTAACTGTAATAAATCACTACGAAAAATGTGTCAATTCAATCGTCTTTAAGTTTCTCAACGAATACTTGAATGTTACTAAAATTTGCACTTTCATTAATATTTTAAAATTACCACAAAAATGACCGAATCTTAACATTAAAAAGAACTGATAATATCTGTATTTTACGATTAGAAGAATTTACTCATAGAAAAACCATCACTTAACAAAGTAAATTATTTTAGGTGCTTATGTAAAAACACTGGCTAATAAGAAATTAATAATTATTATTATGGCTTACCTTTATTGCGGATGAACCAGAAAGCAAATATATCACTGGTAGGTTTTGAATCAATTCGTTATTTCAGCTTTATTTTTTCCAATTTTTCAACTCCGCCTCTGATTGGCTTTTCGCAGTCCATACATTTTTTTAACTATGGACTTCTCACTCTGTGACTTTCAATTCTATTGATTTTTCAATTAAATTTTAAGTATCTGAACATTGTCTTTGTCCGTAATATTGTTTTTCCTACAGTTAGCATAAATGACTTAATTGCTGCAAAAAGACACTGAAATCTTCGGCTTAGAGAATATTAGTTCTTAAAACAATACCCTGGAGAGATTACAATGGTTTATTTTAATGTGGACTTTTATTGACTTGTAAACGAAAGAAGGAAAATTTCGTCGGGGAAAAACAAGCATTACCGATCAAACGAAAGAAAAGTGCACGACTGAAGGTTTCCTGTAATATTGAAAGTTGACGAAAAGTCAATATGAATATTTAATTCAAATATCCTTTTTCTATTTTATGGGCTTACGTGTACAACTGTGCGTATATAGTTTCGTTGTATTTATTGCTACCATGGTGATGATGGAAAGGAACTAGTGCTTGGCTTCTTTCTTCATCTTGTGGATAGTAATGCTCTACTTCTAACAGTCCTAACTGCATTATAAATAAGTTCCTATGGTAGTAAAAGAAGAATAAATAAATTGATTAATAAGTGGGCGTTGTCTCCTTTTCCTACATGTAAGCGGTTATTGCTGGACAAGAGAAAGCCAAACTGGTTTTGTGAACCATTGTGTTCTTTTTCATTTTAGAAAAACTTTAATGCAAATATTACAACAGGATAGATTGTGTGCTTTCGATCAAAACAATTGTAATATGTATTGCATACCCAAAATAATAAAATTGGGAACAAAGACCAATTTCTACATTGACCATGGTACATATCATTTGGAGTGCTTAAGTATGCTATTCTCATCAAATAACTTTCACAATATCACCATGATACATATTCAGCTGCTTAATTTAAGCATATGATTGATTATTAAAAGAAAAATATGATTCATACGATTAAACACCATCGTTCATCTTTATCTTTTCGAATTTATCCATAGAATTCTCTGATGTTTGCGTTATTGTTTTTTAATTACTTGAATTTGAATAGGCTTTTATTACGGAAAATTTATATGATGAAAACGAGACTTATCATGGAATTTCCTTCTCTGAACTCTAAAACGAAGAACTTGTCTCATTTCACGTATTACTACTGTACAGATGTATGAGGAAAATAAAGCGATAATATGGAACATATTCATTGCATATATACATGAGCTGTTTTTAAGGCTTTTGGATTTGACATGATGTCATATCCATGTGCGAGTGTGTGCACATATTAAAATGTTAAGGCATATGCATGCATGATTGCAGAGCAGGCGAGCTGATCGGCTGTACAGAGCATCAATTCTGTTTCAGCTAAAACCAGCACTATCCACACGTTCATTACCGTGTGCTGCTCGAACAAAAATAAAAAGTATGGCATTCATATGGAAAGT